>VYZX01024660.1:310908-507815 GCA_013401335.1 Brachypteracias leptosomus
GGGGGGGGGCAGCACTGGGATGTTGTATTTTGTCTTTTAACATCTCTGGTGTTTTTTTCCCCCAAGGCCACCACGGTTCCCCGCATCCCACCCACGCGGCTGGCCCTGCACCACTTTGACGCCAACTACAGCCTGCACCTGAAGGACCTGTGGCCCTCGGTCCGTGCTGGCCTGCTCTGCGAGCAGAAGTATGGTGCCCTCTTCAACAACTTCGCTTCTGTCGACCACGTTGCCCAAGAGCTGGAGCTGCTGAACGCCACTGATTTTGTTTCTGAAGCCCCCCAAAAAGCACAGCGATTGCAGCAGGGTGCAGCTGTGAAGGATGCGGGGAGAGGGGAAAGCAGGTCCCAGGAGGTGTCTGGTGAGGACAAGACAGTGATGCAGGCAGAGACAATGACACAGGCAGAGACATCACCACCACTTCATGCCTCCCTCAGCTCCAACATCAAGTGTTACACCTTCCCCAAGGGTGACATCACGCGCTTTCGCCCTGCACGGTGAGACATCCCTGGGACAGGCCACCGGCCACCATGGCCAGCCTCGGGCTGCGTATGTGTGAGCGCCCGCTGCTTGTGTACGTCCCCATCCTCACTTCCAACTGATGTTTTCTTTTCCCCTCACACGTTTGCTTTTTTTTACGCAAACTGGTGATTTCCAGGCCAGACACTCTGAGGCTCTTTGATTATTATCTCCTGGATGCAGCATCTCTCCTGCCTGTCCTGGCGCTCGACGTTCAGCCAGATGACTTTGTCCTTGACCTCTGTGCGGCTCCGGGTGGCAAGACTCTGGCTCTGCTGCAGACTGGAGTTTGTGGTAAGTGGAGGTGGGTGTTCCTTGTCCCTGTGCACAAGACAAGAGTGGGAAGAGCGTGCTCCACCCATTGATGTTTGACAGTTAATCATTTCTGGTTGTAAGAGTTGGGAATCGGGTGTGTGCAAGAGTGACATTTCCAGTGTGCCTGTTTTGTCCTCTCAGGACATCTGGCAGCCAATGATATCTCCATTTCCCGGACAAAGAGGCTGTACCAGGTTCTCCATAGCTACGTTCCCAAAGAAATCAGGGAAACTGTGCGTGTCACATCCTACGATGGAAGGGACTGGGGACAGCTGGAAGGTGGCACCTTCCATAAGGTAGGTAGTTGGGAACTGTTGAAGATAAACCCATCTAGTTTACTCCCATTTCAGAGGAAGACAGCAGCTTATCCTGCAGTATAATTGTATAGTTTTCCATAATCTTAAGTACAGAGAATGAGAGAAGTCTAAGATGCATATGGAGTAGTGTTTCCTCCTGCTATATATACCCTTCCCATAGGATCTGATGCATATGGTCATCTGGAGTTGTACCTTTATTTACCAGTGTAATACCCCTTAAAAATCTTGTTCTAATCCATCCCCTGGAAGGGGTAAAATGTGAAGATTAGATAATCCTTGTTTCTTAGCCATGTCCTGTCACAGGGGGCTGTTACTCCAGGAGGTGTCAGTGCAGGAGCTGTGGCTGTTTGAGGTTGCAGCAATAGGTGCTGCAGTAATGCCTGCTAGAAGGATGCACAGAGTACAAACGTTAAGTGAGGGTGTGTGTGAGAGCATGGTGTTAACCACCACTTCTGTGTCTGTTTGCACATTCCGGAAACAGCAACAGCCAGAGGAGTTACTTCAGTGTGGGTGCAGCATCAGCTGGGCAAGGTGTGTGGCAAGGGTGGGGGAGTTGGGCAAGGGGCAGGCTGCACCAGGAGACTCACTGAACTTGACACGGGCCCAGAACTGATGCAGGACCTCTGCTGCTGCAGGTCCTGGTGGATGTGCCCTGCACAACAGACAGGCACTCTGTCATGGAGGAGGTCAACAACATCTTCCACAAGAGAAGAACCAAGGAGCGTCAGATGTTGCCCATGCTGCAGCTGCAGCTGCTGATGTGAGTGAGCTTGATACTGTGATTTAGTGCTATTTGTGTTACAAAGCAGCTCTCCATGGCCAGCACTGAAACCTCACTTTATGCGTCCCCAGCTGGCAAAGTGGAAACCCTGTGTAGTTTTCTGGAATGGCAATAATTGAACTTATTGAATTATAATAAGTGTAAGAAGGTGCAAATCTTCTTGATCAGATCAGATCTCCTTCCTGTCCCCAGCAATAGCCATAGGAGGTAGGGAGGAGGGTCTAAGGAGTGGGATGGGTATAGTGTTGTCCTTTTGTGCGATGATCTCCTGAGTCCTGGCAGTCAAGCCTGGAGTATTCCCGAGTGTCCACATTTCCCAGCACATGGGACGTCATGGGGGCACTTCATCACCTCATTTTGCTGGGAAGGCTGGATGGACTCACTGTGAGCTGGGGCAATAAGAAAACTGATTAGAGGGTCCCATGTCAGCAGTTGAACTATATGTACAGCCCCTTCTTCTGTATGTAGTGAGGGCAGGATTACTCCTTCCAGCTGCTTTCTAGTAGTGCCTCTCCCACGTTAAGTATTTTATCAATCTAAGCATCTACTTGACCCCTATTTCCCCAGTCTAAAACAGTTCTCAAGCTGCAGTGACACAGTGAGATTGCTGAGCTCGTGGAATTCAAGGATTTGTCTTTCACCTCCTCTGAGTTATCTGCTGGCTTCTCAGTGTCGGTGGGAACGCTGGTGTCCCACACAGCCCTCTTCTTCTTCCCGTGACCGTGTGTGTTCATCTTGCCTGCAGGGCTGGGATCCTCGCTACCAAGCCAGGAGGAAAGGTGGTGTATTCCACGTGCTCCCTCTCCCCACTGCAGAACGAGTACGTGATCGAGAGAGCGGTAGAAATTGCAGAAACCGAGTTTAACATCAGTATCCACGTTGAGGACTTGAGCCACTTCCGAACACTCTTCCAGGACACATTTTCCTTTTTCTCGGATTGCCGGCTGGGGGAGCTTGTTCTGCCTCACCTCACAGCCAACTTTGGACCTATGTATTTCTGCAAATTAAGTCGAAGCTAGAAGGGATGACAGACTATGTCTGCTGGCTGTCAGGAAATACCCCAGATTTTCAGGGAAAGCAAAACTGCTTTATCTGTTTGCTGGTTTTATTTTTAATGTCCCAAAGGAAGTCTGCTTTTTTACTGCAGACATAGGGAATAAATGAGAAAGACCTGCTGTGGAGTGTCCTGAATATTTATCTGTTTGACACTGAGGTGTTTAATCTAGGAAAGAGGGAGAGGTCTTATTGGAGGAAGCAATTTATCCATCTGTCTCAGGACAGGGTAAATGGCCCTGTGTGGATGCTGCTGTCTTCCTTCTGTCTGACTGCTTTGATCCTACATGAGCAGGTTTGGGTTAATAAACACCATCTGGGAATCTCAGCCTTTTTGTCCCAGATCTCACCCTCTGCATAACTGAGTTGCATCTGTCTCTGCTTATCTCCTATCTTCAGAAAGAGCAGCCCAAGGTTCTGAAGTAAGAGGCTCCCTAAGAATGCCCCTGCTGCGAGGTTAGAAATGTACTTAGGGTATTCAAAATCTGGTGGTGGAAAGAGCTTGGTGCTGTGGAAAGACCAGTGACTGTTTCCATCCCTCATGGGCAGGAAAGCTGTGGTTGAGGGGGAAGGTGTGAACACTCCCATGCCAAATGCCATTTAATGTCTGGTGGGAAGGTATTTATATGATTTTGAGTAATAACTGTGCATTCATGTAATCAGCCATCAATGAGGGATTACTGGAGTTTATGATAAGAGTTGCTTAATAGCTACATTTTGATTTTTACGAGCAAAATACAGTGACATGGCTCAATTCCTTACAGAATTCCTTACATAGTTACATCCATGTGAAGCATCTTCAGTGCCAGCAAGAAAATACTATTGAGCTTTTGCAATCCTTTTCTCTCAGCATCACCCTGCTTCTGTAAGAGTGATGAAAATGAGAGTGAACCCTCATCCGTGTCCATCCTTCCAGGAAGGTGCAGTTCATAGATTTATCATCATTTGAACCCAGCTTAAGCCAGTCTTGCCCTCTGCATGGCATCTTGGTTTCTAACAGGATCTGTGTTTATTGGCAAGGAGGGGGTCAGGAAATGGCTTTTCTTTCCTCCTTCCTTCCTCTGCACTGCCCCTTGCAGAAGAGAAGTTGTGCAATGTTGTCCGTTTTGCCTCACCTCTGGCCCTGCAGGCGTGGGACCCTGGAGTCTATGCTGCTCTCTTCTCACGGCTGAGGGTCTCCACCTCCTTCATCAACCTGAGGCACAGCTCCTCCTGCCATGGCAAGGCCACGCACTGCACGGCCACGGGCAGCCCCACAGCTCCTGCCACGGCCTGCAGCGGGGACACACATGGTGATGGGGTTACCTGGGGGCCTCAGACCTCCAGCAGATTTTGGAAACTTGGATTAGGCACATGGCTCGTCCTGGAGAGTGTGGAAGTTGGAGGCTGAGCCCTGCCATTCATGTAGCGTCAGTGTGCTCTGGCAGAGGGAAGGCTCTTGCTGTTCTCGTGATAGAAATGGTTGCCAAATCTTGGGCAGCATGTGTAAGACACCCCCACCCCCCAGCCAACTCTGCTTTCAGCGGTCTTGCAGCCAGATCCCTTTTCCTTCAGCATCCTCATTCCTGATCCATGGTCCCCTGAAAGCCTGAGCCTAGTGAGGGCATCATGGAATAGGAGGAAAGTGCAGTACTGTGGGCTGGGAGTGTCACAAAGACCTACTCAAAGCCTTGTTGCATGGCTCCTGTCTGGTTTTAGCCTATAATCCAACCTGGGGTGCTCCCCCAGTCCCCCTAAAGCTTAGTGACTTATGGTTTTTGTGGCATGGGAGACAAGGGATTTGCAAGGGGTATCTAAAGATGAGGTGCTTTTTTTTTTTTGCACTGTGCTCATATTGATGGGGGCATTTAGGACCCCCTGATTTCAGTGAAACTATTACATCAGCAGTCTCTGCTCCACCACTTTCCATGTTGCATACCTGTTTCAGTGTCCTGTCCCAGGGGTCATCACAAAATCCTCGGTAAAGCTTTAGCTCTTCCTCATCAGCTTCTGTCACCGTGCTGACAGGTACAACCCCAGCAGGGAAGTTCAAGATATTGTACAGCATTGTGGAGGAGATGGCAGCTGAGAGGAGCAGAAGAGAAAATGCTGGTAGTTACAGCCTCCTGTCTTCCTTTAAACTTACACATTATCTGTTCACTGAAGCCCCTGAGAACCAGCTGCTGCTGGGAAGAGAGATTGCACAAAATTGGTCATCTGCAGGACCAAGTTCTACTGCAAGAAACAACTGCTATCAGATCACTTCATCCACGTGTCTGTCTCCATCTGCTCAGATAGCTTTACAGTAGCTATTTTCCCTTCCTAATGCCCCTAAAATGAAGGTGATGAAGCACCATGGTACTGGGTATTTCTGTCCAGTGCAACCACTGTAATCCTCTGCCCTCCTGGAAAGGTTCCAGACTACACTTACTGAGGAGTTTCCCGGGGTATCTTGTGGTGAAGGCAGGCCCTAGGACAGGGCACAGCACAACGTCCAGCTGGAGTTCCCTCCACCGGGCAATGAACTCGGTGCGGTACACCTTGAGGAGGAGAGAGAAGATGACATGGAGGCCACATCCACACCTGGAGCATCTCGGCCTCTCCAGGGTGTGCACTAGGCTCTGGCATGGCCAAGGAGGCAGCAGCAGGCAGCTGTGCTTGATGGAGGAGGCAGGGGAGTGTTCAAGTGTCTGCCTCCACAGCACGTGGCCAGGAACTGGAAAGGTCTCTCCTTAGCTGTCCTCACTCCCAGGACAGCCTTCATTATGCTGGGACTGTTGAACGTGGGCATTTGGGCATTAGCACTGTGGGCAACTGATAAAGTCCTGACTGGGTTGACCCTAAAGCCCATCTACCCTGTCCCTATTTCTCTCTTGTGCCTTTCTCTCCATCTTGTCTCCTTCCCAGCACTGCCCTGCACAACCCCTTTCCTAACTGATGACCCTCCAGTCAGGCACTTGTCATAAAGCCTCAACTTGTAGGATGATGCCAGAGAGAAAAATCCTCAAAACATACCTGTATTTGATAGTGATGATTCCACATCTCCTTCACTGACCTGCAAGTAGAAATTGTAGCAACATTTTAAAAGGAGGAGGAACTGCTTCAGGTTGATAAGCCTTGGTGATTTTAGCAATTAAATAAATCAATAAATCTTTCACATTTTGTCTAAAGTTTCATTTGGCCGAGCCACAAATGTCTGGAAGTGGTGGAGTGAAGGTTTCTCTTGTGAGCCTGGATTTAGCACTCATGTCTGCCACAGGCTTCCTGTATGACCTTTTCCATCCAAATCCTTATCCATTCCCAATCCTTTCAGGATAACACTGGGGCAGTGCAAGGTTGGGGAGATGTGTTCTTAAAGGCTGAAGCCATGTCCAGAATGAAGGGGCAGCCCCTGCAGAGAGCAGGTCAGAGCCTGTCGTGAATCCAGTCCACCCTACCATGGACACTTAGAGGAGAAGGTATCATTCATTTTCAGGGACATCCCTGGGGGTGAAGCCATCTTACCTTATTCCAGCCAAGGCACTCAGATAGTCAGCCAGGCGGGGAAACTGGAAAGGCAAGAGGTTCCTGTTAGGGACATGACATGGGGGTGCAGTAACTTGTGCCATTCTGGAAGACCCCTGGTCTCGTCCTGCCTCTGTCCCTGGGAATGCTGTACAGAGGGTGAATGGTGATAATTAAAAATGCTCCTCATGGTTCTGAATTTAGCTTGCTTCCAGCTCCTAGTTGTTGGTTCCCAATTTGTTTCTTAACACCCAAATATTTCCTGCTTACGGAGGAATGCACTGACTTGAACCAAGTCACCTTTCGTTATCTTTGATGGATCAAACACTTTTTAGCTTGTTATCTCACAGAAACAAGATCTCTACAAAAATTTTGATCGCCTCCCACTCACTGCTTTCTTTTTGATCCTGTCAGCTGAGAACAACCCAACTGGAAAGAGGCAGAGAAAATGGAGGATAGAGGAGAGAAGCCCTGCAAAAGGAAGCTTAGCTGGTCCAAGGGCTACAGTGAGGGCCAGCCCTTATTAATCACCAGGAATCTCCATGAAAGTGTGATCTTTGGAAGGCCTCCAACACAGGGGTAAAGCTTCAACCTCAAGTCCCTCTGCTGCAGTGCTCCCAATGCATGGATCTGTAGGAAACAGCACTGCTAGGTCTAGCATCTGAAGAACTGCTTACTGTGGGCTCTGCATTCATCTTTTACAGCTCTTGGCTGGACCTTCTCTCATTTCACTTTGCGCTGGATAAATCCCAGCAGGGGCCTAGAAAAGACCTTCTGGAGTGTTATCATGTGCTTTGGCCTTCAGTCCTAGTGTTTCTAGTTAAGGGTGTCTCTCAGTACCAACACACTTTCAAGCATCTCAAGGCCTTGCTGACACCACTCCTCTTTGAGCCTCAGGCCAGAGACTCACCAGAGGTTTAAGAATCAGAGCCAGTAGCTTCTTCCCCAGCCTTGGGATCTTGCAGCAATTCACCTGTGGTTTCAAGCTTGGATCTACAGTGTCTCCTTTGCTGAAAGACAAGAGGAGGGGGTCATGCCAGAGAACCTGTTTGTCCTTCCTCCAAAACCTGAGTATCTCATGATTGGGGTGGGAGAGTTGAACTTGTTTTGCCTCTGTGTTATGCTCACGGATGTGGAGGTGTTCTACAGCACTTCTACTAGAGGGCTGCTACTTAGAATCATAGAATCATTTAGGTTGGAAAAGTCCTCTAGGATCATCAAATCCAGCCTTTGTCCAACATCTCCCTGCCCCCTAGACTGTGTCTTGAAGCGCCACATCTACTCATTTTTTGAACCCCTCCAGGGATGGTGACTCCACCACCTCCCTGGGCAGCCTATTCCAGTGCCTGACCACTCTTTCAGTAAAAAACTTCTTCCTAATGTCTAATCTAAACCTCCCCTGGTGCAACTTGAGGCCATTACCTCTTGTTCTGTCATTAGTGATATGGGAGAAGAGACCAACACCAGCCTCACTACAACCTCCTTTTAGGTAGTTGTGGAGAGCAATGAGGTCTCCTCTAAGCCTCCTCTTCTCCAAGTTAAACAATCCCAGTTTCCTCAGGCGCTCCCCATAGAACATATTCTCCAGACCTCTCACCAGCTTCGGTGCTCTTCTATGCACCTTCTCCAGCACCTCAATGTCCTTCTTATCCTGTGGTGCCCAGAACTGGACACAGTGCTCAAGGTGTGGTCTCATGAGTGCTGAGTACAGGAGCAAGATCACCTCCCTACTCCTGCTGGTCACACTGTTTCTGGTACAGGCCAGGATGCCATTGGCCTTCTTGGCCACCTGGGCACACTGCTGGCTCCTGTTCATCTGGCTGTCCACCAGCACCCCCAGGTCCCTCTCTGCCAGGCAGCTCTCCAGCCACACCTCCCCAAGCCTGTAGCGCTGCATGGGGTTGTTTTGACCAAAGTGCAGGACCCGGCACTTGGCCTTGTTGTGTACTTACAACACATCCAACCAAGCATGGCCTCCATCAGCGAAAAACGTCTTCAAAAACAGTTCAGTCATGACATAGTGGATCCGAGGTGGAGAAAAGGGCACAAGCTGCAGCACAACACAAGATTATGTATCAGCCTGGGGATGTGAATAATTTCCAAGGCCCAATTGTGGATATATTTCAAAGGCAGAGCAGCACCTCCCTGAGTTCCACACACCAGCAGAGGCCCCAGTTCAACCATTTACCAGCCCAGGCACCTCCCTGTGGGATTATTCCTCCCTGCTGGCCATTAAGTCAAAGTCATTAAGGGTCAAATGTAGCGTTTTATGGGTGCTGCTGTCTTGTGTGGATCACAGCCACCAAATCAGAGATGGATTTGTTCCACCTCTGGCCCCTTGAAGGTACAAGCTTGCTCAATGCTAGTGCTGTTCCCCCATGAGGTGCGCTGCAAGCCAGGGTAGGCGTGTGTCTGCATTCTGCACGTGGCTGTAGTAACAATTCTGTATCTCTGGTAGGTCATTTGTCCCACAGCTGGTCTTGGGGGCTATGTCTGATTTCTGAAGGGTGATTTCAGCAGCAAGGAGGGACACCTCAGGGAGAAGACTGTGGGGTGCTCACCTCGTGTCCGGCTGCCTGCAGAGCCGCTTTGGTTTCCCGCACTGCCCGCCGCATGCAGGGGGGCAGCGGGAAGTAGCCATCGGTGTCGTAGTACCCGACCCGCAGGGGAGCAGGGCTGGAGTACACCTGGAGCAGAGAGACACCAGTTAAGCATTGCCAGTCCTGCTAGGGGTAGAACTGCCCCCATGCTGAAGTCCACTGCAAAAGAGCATGAAAGCTCCAGATGTTAGGGAGTAATTAGTTTTCTGGTTTGCTGCTTACAGACTCCATAGGTTATCCTTTTCTAATGTCCACCACTGCCTTTTTCTCCATCCTTCCCTTCAGATAGAGCATAGCCACTCAAGACCAGTAAATTCAACCATTGCTACAAAGGATGGAGGTGGAAAAAACTCCTGAAGTTTGTCTGCCACAGAGGGAAAGGAAATGTCCTCAGTCAAGAGATTTCCTATGGGAGTTTCTGATCCTGTCTCATTTTTCCCTAAAAATCTCCAGCCTTTTGCTTTTGGTGTTGCCGTCCTCCACACCCTTTTCTAGGGTCTCTCAATCTGATAAGCAACATGGCAACTAAGAAGACAGAAAGGATAACTACTCATTAACTCATTTTTTTTCTAATAATTGTGCCCTCAAAGAGAGCTAACAAGTTACTGGAAACCAGTACTGTAAAGATAACTGGACCCTTAAAGAATGCATATGTCAAAAGTGCAGCACCATCAAAAGAACCAGGGCTTGCTGACCTAAGGACTTACCTCCTCATTGAAGGGGACGGGGGGCACAGTGGGGTCCAGCCAGAACATCTCCTGGCAGAGCAGTGCCTTCATGCACAACGCCAGGCTGTCCACGTCTCTTGCCATTGGTCCCAGCGCACAAGGAACTGGAGTGGGACAAGAACAGACGTCCATGTTAAGCAAACAGGTGCCCAAACACTGACCCATCTCTGCATGGCCGTGCTGGCGACAAGGGATGATCAGGTAACGAGGTGGGATGTTTCAGAGGGACTCCGGATGGATCCTGGTTATCTCAGGCTCTCCTCAGGTCTAGAGGAGGACATAGGACTCTTCGTAGCATATAGAGAAAGCAATTAAACATTCATGTACCTGCCAGGATCCCATTGACTGGGACACTTGCTCCGGACAGGCTGGGAAAAGAAAAATACATATATTGTCATTTCAGTAATTGTGAGATATTCCCAATACGTCTTAATAGCATAGTGGGATCTGAAGTTCAGGACCCAAACCAGAAGTATTTGATTTGAGTCATGTGAAACAGAAAATTTGGGTCAAAATGAAAGAATAAACAACCCTAAACACCAATAAATCTTTGTTCCATTTTGGGATTATTTAACTCCCTTTTCCTTTTAACCCCAGGCCAGATTTCCAAAGAAAACATGGCCACTTCCCCACAAAACGTAATGATGCTGCCTCTTGGGAGAGGTTGAACAAACCAAGCTGGCCTTTAGGAAGCTGTCTTCTCTTTCCTCCACCAAATACTCGCTGAGTACCTTGCCCCTTCTGCTGAATTTGACGCTAAGCAGCTCCTTGCAGGGTGGGAAGGGCAGACCCCAGCACCCACCTGAGCCTTTCAGCCGTGGGTTTGAGCCCACACAGCCCACAGAAGCTGGATGGCAGGCGAATGCTGCCACCGATGTCCGAACCGATGCCCAGGATGGAGCCTCCTCCTGCGATCAGAGCTCCCTCTCCTCCTGAGGAGCCCCCAGGGCTCTTCTGGTGGTTGAAGGGGTTCAAGGTCTGGCCAAAGATGGCATTGCTGCAGTCATAACTGGGGAGAAGAAAACCAGCAAGCAGACCTTTAGTTTGTTGGCTTTCCCTTGCAGTGAAACTATGTGGCATAGCTAACCCATCCTTCCATCTCATGAATCCCTTGGGACAGAGCTCATTCCCATGGACCTCTGCTCTCCCTCCCATGCACAAGTACACTTGGTTTCTCTAATGGTGGGGTTTCTTCCTCTTAGTCTTATCTGAAAGCTATTTTCAGTTGAACTGAGGTTGTTGGCAGCTGAGGGAAGAAGGACTTGTCCAGGAAAACATCTCAGGAGACAGTAAGGAGCCTGTCTTGGGACCTACAGATGGTTTTAGCTTCAGGAGCACAATCAGAGGAAAGCTTTCCAACGATTTAAGTTACTTGAAGAGGGATTGTGGCACGTTGGTCATTGCAAATGGGATGGCCCCTTGTTTCTTCAAAACCTTGACTAGGACGCTGTCCTCCTGCACCAGAGTGCCCAGGCATTGCACAAGCCCATAGGTCAACAGATGCCCCTGCAGAGAGGAGAAGTGACAACAGACACAGTCAGCATAGTTGCCCTGTAGTTTTGGAAAGATGATCTGGTGTCCCCTTTGGGTGGGTGTGGCAGGTACTAACTCATTCTATTTGAAGCCCTTGCATGAAGGGCCAAGGGCTCACTCTCCCTACATCCATGGCAGAGGACTGTCAAGCACTTACAGGGTTAAGGCTTCTCCTGAAGCTGTCCTCACTCTTTTCCATGCTATTTCTCCCCCCTGACCCAGATGCAATTCCACAGATGCACTAGGTCAGAATCAAACCTAGTGTCCTACTATCCAAATGAAGCCACCAGTGGATGTTCAGGGATGGATTATACATCCGAGGCAAACACAGCGTGATCCTTTTACAGTTAGCCTTGGTGTTTAGGGTTTGCTTTGGGCTTAGAGCCCACTTAACTGTGTCAGTAAGTGAATGTGGAGGAGACTGCCCATCAAATTCAGCTCAGGAGTGTGTGACCAACTCATCAGGGCTTGTCTGTGAGGTGGTCCCTGGTGTGTTTCATGCACAGGTTCTTTGCTAAGGGGCTCAGTGGCCAGGCTACAGCACAACAGGTTGATGGTTGCTGCTACTACTGACTTTCTAGAAGCAGAGCCACGTTCTTATCCCTGAAAACCTCTGACTAGAAGTCTGAGTTATGGCCTGAACAACCATATAGTCCAGCCTGTGCTGTCTCACATATCAGAGGAGAAATCATTTGGATATATAACTATTCACCTCTTGGTTTTTTGCCTGATGGAGGCTTCTAACTGCTAGGGTTGCAGCTGCAATGAGATGTGAAGCCACAGCCTCAGACCCAGCCAGGCTTCCTGTGGTGTAAGCAGGGAGGGATAGGGCCCCTTCCTCATTCTCTGTGTCCCATCACTTCACCACCCGGCCCAGCCCATGACAGGACAGTTCCCAGGCACAAAGGGAAGCACCTTGTGGCCGATGTGATCCTTGATGCTGATGGGGATGCCATAGAGCAGCCCTTTCTCCCTCTGCTGTTGTATTTCCTGGAGCTGCTCCTCACACTCTGGGATAAAATGTCGCAAGCAGTTTGTCTGCTGGGTCACTTCCAGGGCCTTTGCCAGACACGTGGAGGAATAGGTGTTAGATAAGAGAAGCATCGTTACACAGCTGCATTCAGTAGCTACCTAGATCTTCAAAACAAGGACTACTGGTTTGGCATGAATGATAACTCCCTTCTCAGAGCACCCCAGCTCAAGCCATCTCAAAGGACTGTCCAGTGATGGGTCTGACCCAGGAGACAGAGATATCCCTGCCTTTTCATATCTTTTTCCTGATAACTGCTGTATTAAACACTTGTCATAATTACCAGCTCCAACAGGTCTTCTCAGCCACCAGCCCACACACCATGGCATGAAGAACATAAGTGATTTGCCCATCACACTGTGGGAAGGCACCCACCTTCTCTATGTAGGTGTAGAGGACAGTCTTAGGGGACAGAGACCCTTCCCGCAGTCTTCCAGTGAGTTCCAGCAGAGGTAGCGACAGGATAGCATCCGTCTGGACACTGGGGACCTGCAAGAGGAAGATGAATGGTATGCCAGGACAGCAGCTCCAGTTACCCTTTGGCTCAGAGCGGATAAGTCTCTTAAGTTTTGCCAACATTATCAACAAGCTTCCTGGAAAGGCAGACCCTGCATATAGGGGTTCAGACCTTGAGCTGCTGAGTGTTTCATCCCAAGTTTGGATGTCATGAACATGATGCAAACATAGGAATAAATTTGTGCATCTACTGCAGCAGGGGACAAGGCAATGTCTCACATCAGAGCCTTTCTCCTGGCACTGTGGGACTTACCCTCTGACCAAGAAATAATCTCAGCTGAACAAACACCAGCCTGGGCAGAAGGTACACAAGTCCTTGCACACAAGTCTCAGGGTGGTCCTTCACCCCTCAGAATGGGCACAGGCAGTGTGGGTCAGCCCAGGCTGTGGACAAACATCTACTAGCTCAAACCCAGCAAACTGCAAAGAAGTCAGTAAGGACTCACAGGTGGGTAAGGTCTACTCAGGTGAAGAAGACTAGCAGCTGTCAATGCCACCAGCTTTCTTTAAGGTTTTATATCATATTTATAGATATATATATTTAAGGAAAAAGGTTGTACAGATATGTATCACTTGTAGCTGGTATGCTTTATCTCCAGGTATGTTACCTGTGTAAACATGAGCTGGTTTAACCAGTACCTACTTGGAAGTGAATGGAGCAGGAAGGAACAGTGGTTAGAAATCGGTGTTGCAGTAGGAACTTGGGGCCACATCTATGCTGGTTGAGTGTCTACCTCATTCATCCCCATGTCGTGTCCCAGTTGCTTCCAGGGGACACTGAATGCCCTGTGCTTCATTAGTGTTAAGTTAGGCCAAGCATCTTCTGGGCAGCCTGCTGGACCAGGAGGTCTCACTTGCTGGGAACCCTAGTGAAAGCTCTTTTAAAGACTCCCCAAGAGCCACCCAGGAGCCAGGTTTTAGAGACAAAGATATAGGGGTGTGGACAGATGTGTAAACTGCATCTCATCCAGCTTGAGGAGAACAGCAATCTCTTTTCCTCCCAATGCAACCTTTCCTCTTGTTGAGGGCTGCTGCCACATATCCCCTGGACTCTACATTATAAAAGCTATGGAGGCATAAGCTGGAAGGAGGAGCTGAAGAACAACATGAGCAGACACCCCAGTGGGATTTAGACCCCCATAAGGACTGGTTACCTGCTCCCTGAAATGCTGGACAGCCTTTGTCATTTTCTTCACACCCTCATCCCGGGTTCTCCGAGCCTCTTCCATTTTCTTCTGGATCTGCCTTTTGCCCAGCCATTTCCAGACCACCACAGCTGCTGCTGAGCCACAGAGCAGGGTGAGGGCAGCAGAAGGATCCACCTCCTTCTCTGGCAGGAGCTGTCTCAGTTGTTGCTGGATCATAATGTGGCCTTCTGGTCTCTGGGGATGGAGTGAGAAAGAAAAGCAAGGCAGGAGCAGGAGACCTTCCCTCCCTCCTCAGACCTGTCCCCTCTACCAGCATCACTACCTCGGGTCAGCAAATAGTTGGTCAGTCCAAAGATGACCCCTGCAAATCTGGCTTCAGTGGAGCATGTAGTGGAGAATGATTGACTGTGAAATGGAAAAGGTGAAGTTTGTCCAGTGAACCTTGGGATGTGGGGTTTACAGAAGCTTTCTGGACAGCAGGAAGTTCTCCACTGGGGAGGAAGGGCTGTGGGATCAGCTGAACAAAAGAAGCAAGAAAATAGCTGCTCTCCTATTTCCTGTGTAGCCTGAGAAGACAATGGGAGAAGGGGAAAAACCAGCTTGAAATTATAAGACTTCCCTGCATGGGATGGGGAGTGGTATGACAAGAGGACGCGTAGCTGTGGGGTACCCAATTGTTCACCAAATACCTTAGCCCTTCATGGTGGCCAGAGGCTGTTTCAGGCCTGTGGGACAGGGCTCAGCACTGCTGTGATGATCCATGCACCAGGAGGAGAGGCTGTTCCATGCCATGACAGACCACACTGGTATTGCCTTAGGAGTGGAAAATCCAAGCCTGTTTTGCAGCTTTGTAGTAGACCTGCTGAGGTACTCCAAGAGCCATATGAAACGCAAGAGTCCGTGCTACAAAGGGGAGCAGCTACATGGAAGCAGATGGGCTGGGTGACCCAGTGGGGGGCCTTGTGTGGGCTCAGATCCAGGCTAAGGGGAGCAAGGGGCTCTTGAGAGAAAAATCTGCTGAGAAAGAGGCCATTGTCCCCATGAAGGAACTGAGGCAGGGAAGCAAAGGGACTTCTCAAGTCCATAGCAGAGGAGACAGACCTGCCTGACTCCCAGGCCAGTGTTCACTCCTCCACGTTCCACTGGTGTGCACTAAATAACCAAGGCCAAGAACAACATTTTTGCAATGTTTTTCTCACCTGAATTGATCCAAGTGCAGTGTCAAACTCCCCAGCCAAGTTAAGCTGAAAGCCAAGACCCTTTTCACAAGAAGAGTCAGCCTGTAGCAGCTGGTCAGGGATTTCATTGTGGCATTCAAAAATCTCCTTCACTTTGGATCACCACAGAAAAAAGGCAGTTAGACCAACTTAGACAGTCCACTCCTGTCCCCAGCAAGAGCTGCACTATCTTTGCTTGCAAAAGCAAAGCTGTGCTGACTTACTGTCATCACACTCCATCCAACACCTCCAGCTCTCAAGCAGGCTGGACTTTGATAGAAATTTTCTGTAACTAAACTCTTCCCTCTACATTAGTAATAATTATTTTAAAGTCAGCTTGAGCCCATTTTGATTAAAACCACAAGAATAAATCCTGACAGCTGTATCTCATGTTTATGTTTTTGGAACCAATCACTCTGATGCATATTTTCAAAACAATTTACAAGAAGAGATATGTTAACCATGCTTCTCTGAAAGAATTTTAAAGACATTTCACAAAATGCTGAAATCACAGTGAAATGGGCTGGTTCCCTCCGAAGAAGTTGTTCCATTTGCCTCAGAGGGATGAAATAATGTTTTCTGGGAAATCTCCAGTTTCTGATTCATTTCAGCCTGGAATATCTATTGGAAGCATAAGACTTTCCTCAAGTCCAGTCCAACTCCATCAACGCTCACGGAACATAACAGCTGGTAAGAAAATTGCCACTAGTTAATCTGTACCTTTCCAACAACCAAGAACATCAGTTGAGAGGTGAGGGTCTGTTTCTACCAACTCTTTTCTATATTGCTCAGCCAGAACCCTTTGGCTCTCCCTGAATAAACTGCAATAGAGTGGGTAGAGAAACCTCCCATACCAATCCTCACCATGCAGGGGCTGCTTTCTCTCCTCACCATCCCTCCATCTTTCCCACATTTATGGGTTTTGCACTGTTTTCCTTGGGCCTTTCCATAGTTAAGTGGGTTGTATGGATCCTACTTACGACTTTTCCAGCAAGGTAGAGACACAATCAGCAAAGATGTTGCAGAGAGCCGTTAGTTCTTCACCAGAAGTCCAGGAGCATTCCTACTTCTTTCATTGTGCCTAGTGTCTTACACAAGCCTGTCTCCACTGAGTGACATCACAGACTTCAGCCATCTGATGGTGAAGGACTGGGATGCTCTCATCTGCCCCATGGTTGGGCACAAAGTTTACAGCTGGAAGTTGGGCTTTTCACAGATCTTATCAAGGGCAAACAGGGCAGGGGGAAAGGTGGTTGATTTGAGTGCAAAGTAGGAGAAACAGTNAAAGAACAAAAGAACATTGAAACTGTGCATACCAACCCTAATTCTTGCTTTTTTGTGTTTCAAGGGTGAGCCGTGCTGTATTGATGTGTTTCATTTCCCTTATTTTTCAAACATTTGCTTTTAGCTACTTCAGCTACCTCCTTGAAACTTGTTTGAAATGGAGGTCTGGGATCCTGGGGGTTTTGATGTCTCTAATGTCCTCTGCCACTTTCTGTGAAAGCAGACAGCTCTGTTTGCTTCAAATATTATAAGAGGCCAACAGACCTCTCCTAACAACTTATGTTCTGCTGCTATCTGTTCTTCTGGAGAATTTTATTTGCTTCTGATGTTCTGACTACACAAAGTCTAACCTGCAAACTAAAGAAAAGAACCCTTGCAAAATAAGGTAAAACTAAATGAAAAGGCTGGATTGTCTGATGACTCAAGCTCTCAACCTCACTCAGTTACTTATTTGACCACAGAATGAAATGTGGGTTGAGGAGAATAGATTTAAATTCTTTTTAAAATCAGGAAGAAGGAGGAAAAATGATCATGGCAAAGACCATAGCCAGGATATTGTGCTAGAGATGAGAGGAACAAATGGGAACAAAGCCCTTTTGGCCCAAGCTTCTACCTAATTCTCTAAGACAGATCAAAGCCTGGACTTTGGTCAGTGCCAGTCTGGGCAAACACTCTGTAAACATACAGTGTAGGTCTCCAAGGGCTGCACAGCCTGAGCCAACGACTTACAGTGAAGGAGCCATAGAAGGATTAGAAACACAGCAGCACTGTACTGGTGGATGTGGGAAGGAGCTGACATCCTCTCACCAGCCTAAGGGAGGTCTGGAGGAAGAACTCTCCAGCAAACCTAAAGTTATGCCCTAGTAAAGGCCTTTCTCTCTGAGTTTCAGCATCCGAGCTCACCGGGCTGCTCTCAGCAACACCCTCTCCACTTTTGCCCCATGCTCTTGCAGCAATGCCAACTGATATGCATGGCCTGTCTCGAGAAGGATCTTGAGTTATTGCTCAGGAAGGTGCATTGCTCTCTGCCAAGCTGAGGCAATTTAAATTCCTAAACAGACCCCTACATCTGGTTCAAACCTGTATCTTGTCTCCCCAACACCTCTTCCATCTTTTCCTGAACCTGCCTCCATCTCATCCACTTCAGCACCAGGGAAGCTCTGGCTGAGCTGCAGACCAGGGCTGAGAGCACCTCTGCATTCTGCTTCAGTGTCTGCTGGATCATATCACCTTTGGGTGCTGGGTCCTGGGAGCTAATGCTGTGTTATTCTGAGATCTAATGACTGGCCCAAGGCAGGAGAGGAGAGAGTGACAGGAAGAGTAAGTCCCTTCCAGAACCACCCACAAAGACCAGCTGGAATGCAGAGCGCAAGTATGCATGGGGAAATTCCTTCTAGAAATAGGACCTTTTCACTTCATTCAGCCTTGCAAAGATGTGCAAGGATATATGAGCAAAGGGCACTGTCCTTTCCTTGCGAAATAAGGTCTGTGTATGTTCAGATCTGGCCAGGAATGGTACCTAGGCAGGTTATCTGTTTAATGGTGAGCTCCCATCTTCCCTTTGAGAGGACAGATAAAAATCCTTTGTTCCTGGTCTCAAGTAGTCATGGTCATCTGGCAAACTCCCATCAGGTAGGAGCTTTGTGGCTGGTGCTGCCCAGCACAGTCCTGCAGAGGCAGGGCATCTTCTGGGAGCAGGGCTGTGCTGTGGACCTCATCCCTGCTCTGTGCTGAATGGAGGATGGTGAGTCAGGCTGAGGAGCCAGGACTCACTTTGTGACTCAGACCTTCTCGTGACCATGAGATGCTGCTGGATAGCTGCAGGATCTCTGCACAGCCCCAGAGAGGGAGATAAATAACAGTGTTACCCCTTGTCCTGTGGCTCTCTCTTTCTGTTGGGGAAATATTGACTCCAGCTCTGATGCCTGGAGAGACATCCAGGCTTGGAGAAAGTAGGAATCATTGCTAACATTGATCCCCTGTTTCAAGGCACACTTGCTTATTCAAAGCATTTTTGTCTCCTCCATCACCTTCACCTTTTCTTCCAGCCTCTTCCTCCACCTTGGGAGCAAAAGTACAGGTTAATAAACAGTAGACAATTGTCACAGTGAGGTTGGAAGCACCAAACAGTGCAAATGGTCCAAATGTAGCCACAGAAATGCTTAAACTCAGTTTTCCTTCAAGTGCTTATGAGCAATAAAAAAATCTCCAACCTTCCTTTCCCATTGCTTAACTGGAAGAAAGAGTGAGGAACAGAAGTGAAGACAGACCAGTTACCATTTCTCACAACTCATGCTTAAACAAAGGAGACTAAGCTTTCCATACTCACTGCACAGTTAAGCTGCAGAGTCCACTGCAACTGGATGGTGTGGAGGTCAAGAGAGTAAAGGAGTTCAGGGAGGGGCCCAACAAGTTCAGGAAGTAAAGTGTTCTTGGCAGCTATTAAAAACGATGAGCTGACTGCAAGTCTTTGCCAGAAAGTCTCTTAGCCAACCAATGACACAGCCAGAGGGGCAGTCCTGCACTTACCAAGTTATACTCTCCCACAAACATCTGCTTCTGCCCACTGTTGGAAGTAAAAACACTAGGGTAAACAGCTCTTTGGTCTCATTGTACAACAGATATTATTACACTACAGTTGTTGGACTTTGCTGGTCCAGCTTTAACAGTAGTTCCTTTCTTTTGTTCGTTTTTTTTTTGACTCAGTTTAACTCTAACAAAGAAAGACAATTTGGACAGGGATGAGATTTTTGCTGACTATTTTTAAACAGCATTTATAGCCAGTTTATTGAAACAGTGGCTCAGAGTCTGCAGGTCACTATCTACTTTGCTTTGTGCATTAGGTAGAAGGTGGCTGGAGTGAAGAGCAGGGAATGAAAAGTCATCATAGTGAAGGCAAGCTCCAGAAATCACACATCTCTCTTCGTGACGTGGGCAAGTGTCTCCACCTCCTTCATGAAGCGAAGGCACAGCTCCTCCTGCCATGGCAGAGCCACACATTGGACAGCCACTGGCAGCCCCACAGCTCCTTCCACAGCCTGCAAAAATTAAGCATGGTGTTGAGTCAAAGCACCTGGGGAGGCACAAGAGAGAATGCTGCCTTCTGACACTATGGGGAGAGAAGGCAAAGGAATACAGGCAAGGGGACAGTTGTTGGGCTAATGTACTCTAACCTAGCTCCACCACATGGATGGCTGTAACATGGTGTGTGTGAACTGCATTACTAAACAAGCTCCCACTCTCATCAGGGGATGTAGACAAGTCTTGGGACAATGTGCCAAAGGTGTCACTGGGCCAGTCATAACCTCCTGCTAAGACTTAAGCTCTTTCACCACTGACCTCTTTCAGCCTCTTATCCCAAGGGTCTCCGTAGTGCCCTCGGTAATGCTTCAGTTCTTCTTCATCAGCTCTTGTGACCGTGCTGACTGGCACCACCCCAGCAGGGAAGTTTAGGACATTGTATAAATTGGTGTAGGAGGTTGCAGCTGGAAAAGATCACACAGAGCATGCAAAATGGCAAAAATGACTTTTAGGTGATAATTTGGGTTGCAGGGATTGTAAACTGGAGTTGCTAAACCTGAAGAGACCATGAAAGCATGCTGCTTTCAAAGGAACTTTTGATGGAGAGGTTTGAGGGCCACATAGCTGCTGAGACAAGAGAGGGACCCATACGTTCACCTGTCAGTCAGGTGGAGATTGGATCCACTCTGAGAAAGACAGGTATGAGTATTTGATCTGATTCAGAGTCTTCATCTATGTTTCCCATACCCCAGGGTAAAATCCCAGCTATCTTTTCAAGATAATCCAGATGTCCAGTTCTGTAACACCACCTTGGGGATTTTGGATCCCAAAGGGCAATTGCTAGAGAGATGGAGGACCTTAACTGCTGGAAGCTAAAAAAGATTGCCTTTTTCTGCAAGTCACAGGCAATGAGCCTTTCTGCCATTTGCAAATTCTTGAGAAATGTAAAATGGCCACATTCAGAAGAGTCTGGCCTTGTTCTAAGGTCTACCACCCCTCTGACAACACTCCTCATAGTCACTGTCTGCTGCAAGACTAGCTCTTGGGCTTTTTACAGGACAGACAATGCAAGGGAAACTCACCTATGAATGACCGGGACAGATATGCCACTAATTGCTACCCCATAATAATGATCCAAACACCTGCAGCTCAGATGAGGTGGGAGCATGAGAAGACCCACCCATAGGAGACCTTTCCTTTGCTTTTTTCCCCAGAGGGAAGTTCAACCACCATGCATGCTCTGGGGAATGTCCAAGAGACCAAAATATCTTGCTCCAGCTCTGCCCACAAACACCACCACGGATGGATCCAGAGACACCTCAGGGGAGATTACCAAAAAGCTTCCCAGCATAGCCATGGTTAAAGGCTGGCCCCAGCATGGGACAAAGAATCACATCCAGCCTCAGCTTCCTCCATTTAGCAATGAATTCAGTGCGGTAAACCTAGAAAGAAAGACAGAGGAGATAATAAACAAAGTCTGTTGGACAGAAGTGGCAGATCAATGCCTACAGAATGGGAAAAGGAGGGTAAATACCTTCCTGGATACAACTGAAAAATCAAATAAAATCTGAGCTGTGCTTTGAAAGAGCCAGTGGATTTTGTTCTCCACCCCTAGGTTTCCTGTCAGAGTACCATGTGCTGCCCAGACTTAGACATTAATGCTAGGTAGACATTTCAGAGTTTATTTATTTGAGTATTAACCCAATCTTTCCTATGAACAGTTTTGTCTTTGAATTTTATTGAATGGAGGTCAACGATACTTTGAAGAATTATGTCTAGCTGACTAAAAAGTCAAATTTCCTAAAAGCTTTGGTTATTTTGGTAGAAGAATCTAGAAGACATGAATTCAAAATATTTTCACAAACCTTTTTTTATTCTGCTTCAGGATACAGGCAAGAAAAAGAAGCAGCAAGAGACAGCTAGGCAAGCCCAAGGTCTTATCCCCACAGTGCAGGAGGCACAGCTTCAGACTTGTATTGTAGATCCAAAAGTGATCTAGATTTGTAGTCTGGTTTATCACAGCTTTGCTGAACATCAGACAATGAATGAATCCATCCTCAAAGAGCTGTTTCACTTTGTCTTAGTAAATAGACATGGATGGACCACAGTATGGCTGCTTCTGCAGGCATAATCTGGTTACAGGGACACATTTGCCCCATGGTCCAGCCCCTGTTATGCACAACTGTCTTACCCCAAGTTTTCTTTAAGGGCCTGCCACATCTCTTGTGAAAGCCCCACCCATGAGGCTATTTTTCAGTCTGACCTCAATTTCCATCTGCAGTCTCAGATCCTTCCTGCTGAAAGTTCAATAGTTGAGATGGGTTTCCAGGAAATACAGTCAGTGTGGCTAACATGATTTTTTTGAGAGAAAAGTTGGGTGCTAGCCAAAAATTTTGAATCAGCTCGTTTGCAGAAGGTGGAAAAAGGTGAATGTGGTTTCATTGAAGAAAAACAGTCCAAAGCATCTCTGAGGCTGACAAACCTCTTTGAGAGTTTTCTTTGGTTGGTTGGTTTGGTTTTACAATTTGGGGTTTGTTTTGTTTTGGGGTTTTTGTGGGTTTTATTGGGTTGTTTTTTTTGGGGGGGGGTTTGTTTGTTTGGTTGGTTTTGTTTCTTTTTTTTTCTTCAGTGGGGAGAAATCTGTTTTCACCTAAAAAAACTCCCAAACCCATTTCCTTACAAACACTCCCATCAGCCCAGTGACCAGGCAGGTTTGTAGGAGCTTTTCCCTCTGTCCTATAATCTGCCAGACCTGCTGCAGGTGAGTGTTCAGATCCATTGAATGATGGAGGCTGAGTGGTACGGGCTGGGGGCATGTTTCTGCTCGGGCAGGGTTGCGAGAGTGTCCCAGGGAACACAGGTCCTGCCTTGTGGGAGGACACCAAAACAGCTCAGCTTCTGCAGCTTTGCAAAACACCAGCTGAAAGGGGATACAATTGCTCTCTATAAATAGATCAAGGATGAGGATGGCAGCGGAAAATACCAGAGGGGAGAGGCTCAAGGACAGGAATAAAATCAGCATAGACTGGAAGTGAATAAACAGCACAGGAAATACAAAGGTTTCCAACCTTCAGAGCAGGGAGGAGAGGAGATAGGCAATAAAAACAAATGTGAATATAAAGCTGAACTGGTTTTAAAGAGAAACCTGATTAGTTTGTGAGCAGCACTGGCCCCAGCTGTCCAGGAGAACTCGTGCTGTCCTGTGTTCCTGATCCCAAATGAGTTCATACAAAATCCACCTAGGCCAAAGAGTTCACAACCACAATTTTTGACTCCTAAGGTTTCTACTTGATAGTTCAAGTGTGGTCTTAGCTTGTGACAATAGCACCTAACGTCTGAAGTGCAGAATTTGCACCAAGAGATGGAAAGGAGAAAAAAAGAAACCTCATCTGTAGTGTCTGTTCTTATGCTATTTCTGCTTAGAAAATGGAGGTCAAAGGATAATCTTTCCTCCTCATCCTCCAGTAAGTAGAGACCTTCAAATGAACATCTATTGCCTTGAGCTCTTATTGCTTCTCTCAAAGCTTGACTTTCAAAGAAAAATCCAGCTGCTTTATTTCCCCATGATCCATTTTCAACCCCAAATCCATCACAGAGCTCAAACCAATTGCTTAGAAACTTTAGGGATCTCCCACTGTATTTAGTAAGGAAAAAAAAAAAAATCACATTACCGCCACTGCTGCCTGCTGATCCCAGAGGTTTTTGGCAGACCTGGAAAGGTGGCACAATTAATCAGCTTTGGGACTCTGGCAAAAGGAAACAATTAACAAAATGCACAGACAGCCCATTGTTAGGGAAACCTCATGACCCTTCTGGGAATATGCGCTAGGATCACCCAGCTGGATCCACTGGGTTCACACATGCTTGCAGGTACATCAGAAGAGCTTACTTTAAAAGTATGCCACCGTAAGACAAAGATCATGAAAGTCTTCTAATTCACTTGCTTCCAGTTTGGTGTGTCTATCTCTCTCTTGGAGGGGCAGGCACTTCAGACTGCACTATACTCGCATGCAGAGACCTCTGCATTAACTTGGCACATGATGCTCTGGCTACCAGAATCCACCTGATGGGGGAAGTAGCCCCTGTCTGTGCTGATCTCTATGGAGACATTCTAGCTGTGCCACAATGAGAATCCTTGAGCTCTTAGAATAATCTCTGGACACATAGCCCTGGATAACACTGTGCTAGGCTCAGGTGGTGCTGAGGCAGCACGTATTCATCTGGTTCAGCCTGTGCTGCACAGCCCCTGACAGGGCTTTGCACAGCAAGCTGGCATCTACCTGCATGGACACGTGTGGACACATCCACATGGATCCCCTTTCTCTAGAGCTACGTCAGTGCATCTTACCCCACTCCACAGAGAGCGCTGAGATCCCGAGCGATTCGTGGATACTTTTGGAAGGAAGAGAAAAACTTGGGATTAATCAACAGCAATGCAGCTGAAATAGCTGGCTACCATGCAATTGCAATTTGGGCATGGTTCTCGTCCTAGCAGAGGTGGCTCTGAAGAACAGGTATGATTTTCAATGAAGGGGTTTTACTCCCACATTAATTTATAAATTTAATCACAACAACCCACGCCAATAAGGCTCTAGACCGCACTGCTAGACTTGGAGAGCATCTTCTGGATGTGGGGATGCTGTTTAGATCCTTGTTAGTGATATCCATTCTTTTGAAGACCATTGCTCGATGAGCTGTATGGCTCATGTGTTCCTGAGAATGGATTATATTTCAACCTTCCCATGCAAAATTCCCACAAAAGGCTGTCAGACCCATTTGATAAGTTCAGCTTGAGTCTAGGGACTAAGTGTGTTTAAGTGTATTTCACTATGAAGCCCATCAGACTGTTAGCATGAAGCAGAAAAGCACTCCCAGAGGGCAGCAGCCTAACTCCCTGCACGTGGAAACTTCCCCACCTTGCAAATTTTCTGTAACACAGGTGAGATATGTCCACACACTTACTATGGGCTTCAAAATGATAGCCAAGATCCTTTTCACTAGAGCAGGAAGCCTGTAAGTATTGAACTGGGATTTCAGGTTGGGATCCACGAAGTCTCCTTTGCTGGAAGGGCAGAGAATGAAAGAGAAGTCAGGAAAAGCCATCTGTGCAAGAGCTACAGCAACCACAGTGCTGTTTCCAAAGCAGGGTTTGTCTTAGAGGGGAGTTGCTAGTAGTCAAACTCTGCTTGTTTCAATCTGAAACACTAAACAAGAGATGCTCATGGGGTCAAGATGCTCAGGTGTAAATGCTCACTGCAAAAGTTCTAGAGAAATAAGTACCTTCTTACCCATGTTGTCAGTATGTGAAGGCTCTGTAGAGCTTTGCAGTGATAGGGCCATGAAGAACCCTGGGTATATTTCACCTTGAAGTGAGTGAGCAGCTGGGTGGATGTTTGGCCACTAGCCAGAGTTACTCAGCACACCTCTGTAGGAAGTTCTACAACTTGTGATGTTTCCCATGTGCCATGGACTAATCGCACACATAAAACCAGTTGCCACAGCATCGCTGACGCGTGATATCTTATTGCTGATGTCATCCCTGTGTGTGAACTGCTCTTGTGAACTAGTTGCTGCCCATCCTAAATTAATCCCTCCAGAAATTGCTGATCTGCTGCCCATTATTCAATTTGCATCCATAGGAATAAAAACACTCTGGATGCAAACACTGGTTATATAGTGCCAAGTCTCACGGCCCACACTGAAATGAGGGTTTTACTCACAAGCAGTCCACCAGGTGAGCAGCACCATCTGAGAAAATCCCTCTGGTGAACAGCTCATCTACCACGTAGTCAATCTTGGGTGGTGCAAAGGGAACAAGCTGCAAGAAAACCATCCCTATTAAAGAAGCAGCAAAGATGAATGAGTCATAGAGCCCCATGTGAACCTCACTGGTGAGGTGAGTGGGAAGTGGAGGGAAGCTTAGACCCTCCTTGCTGCTATATGACAGCAAGACCTCATTTTCAAAGGGGCCTGGGTTAGCAACATCTACCCACTGTCCTTTTCTGTCGCCAAGGCATTAACACATATTGTGACCTGGCACAGGCTCCACTCCTTCATGTGCTAGAGAAGGATTTTTAGAGGCTTCAAATTTTAATTAATTTTCATAACTGGAACAACTCCCATATAGAAATTCCCATGGGTGGAACCACAGAGTAATTTAGGCTACAAGAGGTCCCTGGAGGGGGGTCAACTACTCCAACCCCTTTCCCACGTACCCACCAAAAAATCTGTAAACTACATTTAACAGCTGAAGGATCATGGGAACTGTTGCAAGTTTGATATTTATAGGAATACCAAACATGATGGAAAAAACAGTGCTTTAGAAAAGAGTGACTTGGAGATATCCGAAGGTGATGCTCTTGTCTGCCAGCCCAGGAACATAAGCAAGATCACCTCGGCTTGGGAAACAAACTGTTGCATGTACTTTCCTCTTCAGGATCCTTGCAACAGGGAGGGATGGTCCCTGTTTTATGGGTAACAAAAGCAGAGATGGGGAGTAGCTTGTCCAGATTCTGTAAGGAGCAGGATAACAGCTCCAGGCAACCATAGGCATGAAAACTCACTGTATGCCCTGCATCCTGGAGGAGCTTTCTTGTCTGCTGGATGGCCCGTTTCATGCTGGGTGAGGGCTGGAAGTAGCCATCTCCTTCATAATACCCAATCCGAAGTGGCTTTGAACTGGTGTAAACCTGTGAGAAGAGGAACCATCAATTGCACACATGAGATGTACAAGATCGGACCATTCCCAGGGCTCAGGGAGGCAGCAGCTGAGGTCTGCTGGGTTAAAGGAATGATGGGAGCGATAGGGCTGGTGGAAAGCAGTGCTGTCCAGAACACTGCAGCACTGGTCCTTGGTATGGTCTTTCTGATACCACTTCCTACCATGTGAACATGTTCCAACTTTGAGATAGCAGGTGTGATAGCACCTGTACAGACTACATGCCTGGAATGGACTGAGCAGAGTCCAGGGGCTGTTTGTCTAGGGTTAGTGACTGGTCTGTATTGTCTGGGTGCCAGGGACAACTGAAATATCCTAAGATCCTAGGACCTGAGCCAGAAAGGCATGATCAGATGGTAGAAGCAGAGAGCTAATGGTAGAAGCAGAGGCAATTATTTCTTAGGTCAGTGATTGTTAAACCAGATTCTCTAATTAAAGGTGTGAGGGGTGAATTCCTCTGATCAGAAGATATCAGTTCCTTTAGGGATTGGGCCAGAATGGAGTCACAAGCTTGTTCTGGGCATTGCCAGGAAGGAGGCAGCATCCAGCAGGTCTCCTCAGGGCAAGCCAACAAGGAGCCTTCCAACACTGCTGTGTGGCTGCTTCTTTTGGTTGCTCATGTTGGCTGTTCTCTGTTCAGAAGGACATTTGCTTCCCTGGGTCCTTCACTCTCTTGAGACGTGAAACCATATAGGAATCTCCCAAGATCTCACTTTGTTTCTGGACAGAGAGATGGGATTGCCTCTGAGCCTTACCTGCTCATTAAAGGGGAGTGGGGGCACGGTAGGGTCCAGCCGGAACATCTCCTGGCAGAGCAGTGCCTTCATGCAGAGGGCCAGGCTGTCCACATCTCTTGCCATTGGCCCCAGCATCCCTGTCACTGCAAGCACAAACATCCTATCACTGTAGGCAGATGGGCTGGTGCTCTCTCACAGTTACTGGTAGGAGTCTAGCATGTAAGGGTTCCAGTTGAGCCAGGAAAGAGGAACAAGGAGTGAGTGTAATGTGCAAGAAGTGAGCAAGGAGGTCCATCAGGGACAATCTGTAAGTCTCAGAGCAGAGACAACCGACTGAGGTTGACTTTCTGGGCCAGGCTTTGGCAAGTCCTGCTTCTTCATTAGAAGAAAGGCAGATTTTCTGGCTCCACAATATTTGGTCCAGGATATTCTGCTCAAGATGAGTGAGGACCACAGTCCTCCTGCCAATAGCAATACCTCCTGGCAGCAGCTGAAGCCAGCACAGTCTCCTAGAAGCATCTCCAGTGAAATATCCCAGGTCTTTGGGATGCACATCTCTTGTTTCTCACTGCTACATGTTTCATTGCCTGAGTGGGTGTTGCTTCAATGCTGCTCAGATTCAGATAACCTACCACCAACCAGAACAGAGTAAATGGTGCAAAAAGGTGACAGCACAAGGCAGGCCCCGATCTAATAGAACACTGGTTTTGACTGGCCATGAGACACAATTGAGCAAGCACATTTGCTGGCATTTCAGCTGTAGGAAGAGATGTAAGAAGCAAAGGTTTGACAGTAGTAACATGTCATCTGCATGGACTTACCTGATGTCATTCCTATGATAGAAGAAACCAGGCCCAGTTTGCTAGGAACATAATGGGAGAAGCAGATTAGCAGCAGCTCTTTCTGTAAATCAGGTCACCATGCTGGGTTGCAGACTTCCCATTTGCCTCCAGTCCACATCTAGGAGGGCAAAAGGTCCTGCAAAGACTTGATGCTTTCTAGGCTAGGAAGACTTCCACGATCTGTAAGCTGCTAAGGGCTAGAGACAGTTTTTATCAACTTCTTTCCCTGGTGCACCTAATTCCTCATCTGTGAACAAATCACCTCTGATAAACAGAAAACTCTTACAAAAAAAGTAAGGGCTGGAAAATATCTGAAAAGGAGATGACCCTGTAGTATTTACTTTCAGCTTCCTGGCCAGGGCTATAAAAAGTTGAATAAGTCTTTGCTGTGTTCATGGATGGAGATCCCACATGTGGTTAACAGGGCCCTTAGCCTTAAGTGACACAGGGAAACAGGCAGGTTAGGGTGCTAACTTCAACCTGGAGGAAACCAAAGACACTACTACAAAGTTTGATGCACTGTGGGGGACACAGAGTGTGTGGAAGAAGAAAATAGATGTTGGGATGTACCTGATCCTGTTCCCTGTGGGTTTGAGCCCGCAGAGCCCACAGAAGCTGGATGGCAGGCGGATGCTGCCAGCTACATCCGAGCCAATGCCCAGGAGGGAACCTCCCCCTGCAATCAGAGCTCCTTCTCCTCCCGAGGAGCCCCCAGGGCTCTTCTGGTGGTTGAGAGGGTTCAGTGTCTGGCCAAAGATGAGGTTGCTGCAATCATAGCTGGGAAGAAGAAGATCACCAGGTGAGTGAGGAACTTCTGTCTCTGAAAACCGTAAATACAGAGCATAGAGCATCCATGCAGGAATGAGTGTGGAATTAAACCCAGCAGGTAGAATCAGCATGAAATAGATTTGTTGGGACAGCTGAATTTATGAAGAGAGGCATCAAACGTAAGAGAAATAATTTCAGGTTGAAATAAGGAGGCAATTAACTCAATGTGCATGATCAGCTTGAACATGGGTGGGAGCTTGTGCATGAGAGCCCACCCTCTCTCAGATAGCAAGAGTCACATGTTATAGTGTTTTCATGAAGGTGAACAGGTGATTACTTTATCATCGTCTGTGGGATGTTGGTTTTCACAAAGGGGATTGCCCCCTGGCTCTTTAGAACCTGAACAATGACGCTGTCTTCTTCCTTCACTTGGTCCACAAACTTCACCATCCCTCCAGAGGAGATGTGGCCCTTGAGGATGGGAAGCAAAGCTCTTTAGGTATCAGGAAAGAAGCTGTTTGGAGCTGTGACAAGAACAGACATAACTCCTGATGTCTCCTGTGACAAAATTCCCACCTAACTTTTGTCACAGGCAGAACAGGACCTGACCACTCCAGGGAAAACCAGATCAGAGCACGTTAGAAATTTCTGAAGAAAATTTTCATCAGAACAAAGGCAGGTTTTCTGGCCCCACAATATTTGGTCCAGAACATCCTTGTCTGAGGGAACTCTTAGCCAGTCCTGATGAGGATGGGATATCCTGGCCTGTTTCCAGCCCCAGGCCAAAAGGCAGGGGAATCAGGGATGTACCTTGCAGTTAATGTGGTCCTTGATGCTGATGGGAATGCCATAGAGCAGCCCCTTCTCCTTCTGCTTCTTCAGTTTCTGTAGCTGATCCTCACAGCCATGAATGAAATCTGTCACACAGTTCACCTCCCGAGTCACCTCCAATGCCTCTCCAGATCAGAGAAGAGCAACAAGACGAATGGACAGAAGGAAGGAAACAGTATTTAAACTGAGTTTTCAAGCTGAAAATTCAATCTCCTCAAACCTCCAGCATTCATTATTCAGACCTTACCTATAAACTTTATAAGTTTCTTGCTGAGATAATTTTCTGCCCTGGATTTCTGTCCTACTTATTTGCCCATAAGCCATCCCTCAGACATCACAGTATCGACAAATTGTAATCTCCAGCACTGTCAGTTCTCTCAGCAAATGAGCTGATTTTTAATTTGAAAGCCTCCACTGCATAAGAGCCCTGCAGCATCTCTCCCGTGCTGGAGGTATCACTCACTTTATCCATGTAGGTGTAGAGGACACTTTCTGGGGACAAGGACCCCTCCTTCAGCTTCTCCACCAGCTCCACCGTTGTCAGTGAGAGGATATGTGCAGTCTGGGTGCCTGGGTTCTGCAAAAGGGTAGGAAATTGGGTGCAGAGGAAAGAAAACGAAGAAAAGGCTGGTGTTGAGGCTGCAAATATCCAATGCTAACATCTGCCCAGCAATAATCTTCAATTGAGAATTTTAAAGGACATTCCCTGTTGAAATGCAGACCTCCCACATAGCACTGTGTGTGCTGGGGTGGGGAACCTGCTGATGGGGAATTTACTGAGCCTTAGCTCATAAAAACAGAACCAAAACAAGCAGAAAACTGCCTCTTGACTGGAGATGTGTTGAGATTCAACCAGCTCGTTTTACAAAATTTATCATTAACATGGGAAAAAAAGTGTGTGGGCTGTTTGCAACTTCCTTGCCAAGAAAAGAACAGCACTAGGTATTTATTTTGGGTTTAAGATAAATCCCGAATCCAAGGACCCGCCCTCCTAAAATCCAGGTGTTTCTTTACCTGGGCATGGGCAGGAGAAAATGGCTTTTGATCACCAATGTGCATATGTTGGAGGGATATGAAGCCCTCTGTGTACTTTGAGGATGATGGGGCAGAGAGGTCCCTTTGGAGAGACAGAGGTGGGGAGGATGGGAGAGGAGGAAAGGCTTGGCCATAGGGACAGATGAGGAGAAAAGGACATAAGGAGGTCTGGGGTGTTGATCTGATTCAGAGGGTTCTAAATTCCAATCCATCTTTCATTCTCAGGATTCTCTCAATAGGTCTGTATTAATAAATACTTCCTTTGCACTATCTTTATGGTAGATTTTCTGTGACAATGGAGGGTGGTGACCCTCAAAAAATTGGTGATGATCCAAAATGTGCACATGCCCTAACAAGCATTCAAAGAAGAATTGATCAGTAGTCCCCCATTTCTTTGGTTACCTAAAATACAATCCCTTCCTCCCACACACACTTTCCTCCAAATTACCTCTTGCTTAAACCTGTGAGCTGCCTTCTCCATTCGCTCCAGGGCCAGATCCCGTGTCGTCCTTGCCTCCTCCATCTTCTGCTGGATCCTCCTATGTCCCAGCCATTTCAGTAGCACAACGGCTGCAGCTGAGCTGCAGACCAGAGCTGAGAGGATGCGAGGGTCCCCCCACGATGGATCTATGGCCTGCCACAGTCGCTCTTGAGTCATAATTTCTCTCCCAGTCCTTCCTGTTCTGGCCCAGCTGCAGACACCTGGGTGTCCCACCTTCTCCTAAGGAGAGCTGATGAATGCAGACTATGCAATTGCCAGCTGTACAAAATCAGCTCTGAAGCAGAGTTGCATTAACAAAGTCCAGGAATGGACTTTTTAGACCATGGACTTTGAAAGGGTCTGCCTGCTGGAGGAGCATCGTGGGTCGGGCTGCAAAGCAGTGTGCTCATCTCACATTGGATTTGGGCGGGAGGTGACCCCCAAGGCTGTGTCTCCCCAAGCTGCTGGCTGCTGCTCGACCTGGCTACACTTAGGAGACAGAGCTTATTAACAAAGCTGAATGTCTGCAAAACCCAGGTCTGGGCTATCCCTACTTTCCCCACATCTAATAATTAATTAGCACTTAAGCCCATTAACTGGAGGTGTTAGTTAATGCTCTGCTTGTCCTCGGGAACCTGGTGCAGGGAGTGAAATTTGCACCTATTGGAGTGGCAGGAGCTTAGGAGAAGAAGAGAACGAAGGTGCAAGCAGGACAGAGTGACTCTGGAAAGGCAGTGTGGAAGGAGCTATCTGGAGATGACTTCAAGGATCATGATTGCTCTGTATCATTTTCAAGCCAAGCCCCTTTGAAAAGCATTTTGGCAACCCAGTTCAAGGGGTGAGCACTTTTGGGAAATCTTCTCTGATGGAGCCAGTATCCTATCTGCTCCGCTGTTGCTAAGCCATCTTCCAGTCAGCACAAGGCAAAGGAGCTGGACTATGCAGCTTTGTCAGCCCTGGGAGCTGGCCCTTGTCACAAGTGCTCCCTAGCCATGGGACTGTCTTTAAGAGTATGGAAAAGAGGGACTGAAAAAAAAAAACCTTCTCTCAAACCTCAAGGGCTTTCAAGCCTACCAGGAAAGAACAGAAGGTATCTCTGAAAATTCGTCGCCAAGATGTGAGGCAGCATTGCCATATCTGGAGAGATGCTGGCTCTGCTCCATGAAGTAGGGTAGCAGAGCTTATAAGGAGGCTGTATCCTGGGTAATCATCTGGTGGAGAGGTCTTGTTTGGGGACTGAAAGTCAATGATCATGCTGCTATCATTACCTTGCCTGTTACAGACATGTCCCATGGGATTATTCCTGTGGCAGCAGGGAGAGAGCCTGGGGAAGAAGCAAGACCTCATAAAGAAATTGGTTGCTGACTGGGAAAGCAAGGAGGATCCTCCCTGTTTGGTCAGGGTGGAGAGAAAAAATATCCAAACCACAGAATGCAGAGGTCACCAACCTTTCCCCACTGACTGTGGAAATGTGGTCTTCATTGCCCTGTCCCAGCCTTAAGCTTTAGGGCTGCCATCCACACCACCTCCCTGTGTCCAGGCTGGGCTGGGAGCAGCCTGCAACTGGCCCTTTTTGGCAACCTCAAGTCCCCAGAGCCACAGCTTTGGTCCTGCCCTGTGCACTGTTCTGTGGCAGTGGGCAAGGCTCACTGGAGGTCTTCACTCAGGGCCTCCAGGGAGGAGTGTTTACTTGTTCAGGTCCACTGGTGTCTCTGGCATTTGGACTCCTGCACCCTGCTCACCCCAGTGCCAGGGAGAGAGTTGTTAGAGCAATAAAGCAATGCAGTGCTTGGCTCTCAAGGAACACAGGTACAGGTAGCATTCTCTCCTAGGATAAGCTCCTCCAGGCTTGATATTTAAAATGTTAACAGACAAAGCCCATCCAGCATTTTCTGTGTGAACAGGGAGCACCTGCAACTGGTGAAAAACCCTGCCCATGCTCTTCTGAGGCTCGGCTTTGCATAGTGTTCAGCCTGAGGATGTCTGGAGTTCCCTCCCCTCTTTTTTCAAAGTCTGCTGATAAAGAACTAGGGTCCTTTAGCTTTCTCCTAGGCTGGGATAAACCTCTCTGCCCACACCTTGAATAGAGCCTAGGGCTTTGCATGACTCTGGTTTAAACAATAATATATTAAAAAAACCCCAACCAACCAACCAACCAAAAAACCAATATAAATCCTGCCAGGGCTTTATTACAGCTGCTTGTGACATTGCACACCAGGAAAACGCTTTTGTGTTGTGATATCCCTTTCAGGGACACCCTTGGAAACCTGCTGAGAGCAGCTGGTGCTGCCAATCCCTGTGTCAGCGGTTGCCAGCAGCTGGGAAAGCCCACTGGGAAATGTGGCATGGGCCCCTCTGCCAACTGGGGGGAGAGGGTGTGCAGGGCAGGCTGTCCAGCTGTGGCACACTGCTTTATACGTGCAATACCATGAGCTGAAGCGCTTGGTACCTCTGCTGTGGGGAAAGCAGGAGTAGGTGTCTGAAGGAGATGGGCCAGTGATCACTCCAGATTCCCCCCCATGGCATGCAGGGTGCCAGCAGCTCTGTGCTGTGGGAAGGGTGCCAGCTCCCCCCCCCGCTCACCAGAGCCTGCAAGCAGGCTCGGCTTTGACCTCAGATTGCTGGTCTGGGGCAGGGAAAATAAGGGATTTTGTCCTCAGGGAGCTGAGATTGGAGGGAAAAATCCTTTTTCCTACAGCACTTCAAGTAGGAGTCTGAACATCTTGGACAAAACCAGTCCCTGTGCCTCAGTTTCCCGATTTGTAAGAGAGAGATCACATTCTTGCCCTTCCCTGGGAGATGTGAAGGGGTCATTAAAATCCACCCCAACCCCCCACACAAACACACACCTGAAATAACAGACTTTCTGTTAACAAAAAATATTGTATTAGGCCAATGACCAGAAGTGCTTCACCACTACAGAGCTTGCCTCGCATTCCCCTCGCGCTCCCAGCAGCCGGCCCAGCCATCACTGCTTCCTTGCAGAGGGGAACACAAGCCCCTTTGGTCAGACTCTGACCCGTCTGTGGATGACCTGCGCTGATGTTAGCTGGGATCCTGCTCCAGGCAATAGTGCAAGACTCAGACGATCCTGTTTTTCTTCAGGATGAGGGTCTCCACCTCCTTCATGAGCCGGAGGCACATCTCCTCCTGCCACGGCAAGGCCACGCACTGCACGGCCACAGGCAGCCCCTCACTGCCGCGAAAAGCCTGTGGCACAAACAGAGCAGGAGAGGGCAGGAGGATGCCCAGGGGAAGGGACAGGGATGCTCACGTCCATGGGAAACCTGGTGCCACTCACCTTTGCCAGGGTTCGGTCCCACCAGTCCCGAAAGTACCCCTGGTAGTTCTTCAGTTCCTCCTCATCCTCCCTCGTCACCATCGTGACAGGAACCACACCAGCAGGGAAGTCCAAGGCGTTGTAGAGCATGGTGTAGCTGACTGCCACTGGGGGAGAGGAGGAGCTAGTAGCTCTGCCAACGCAGAGAAAGCCTTCACCCTCCTCCACCTACATGAGCTTCCAGCTAACGGGGAGCTTGCACTGGGAAATCCAGGGCTGTGAATGGAAACCTGACTCTTGGCTCCCACATGCACCAGGAGGATTATCTGAGGTGTACTCCATTGGCTGGGGCTGCAGCTGACCCAAGAGCCAAGCTCTTCCCACTGCTGGCCAGGGCCTTGGGGATGTGAGGAAAGGAGGAAGAATGCTTCTCACTGATACTAGTGGAAAGCTGCAGCAGGGGCACCCGGAGGCGAAGTTCCCCCATTGGAAGTCCTACCTGAGAGCTTCTGAGGGTAGCCAATGCTGAGAGCAGGGCCCAGCATGGGACAAAGCATGACGTCCAGATTCAGTTTTTTCCACTGGGCAATGAACTGGTGGCAAAACTCCTGAGAAGGGAATGTGTTGGTGGTCAGTGGGGTGGATGGACTGTCCCACGGCTGCTGGCTGAGGCTCTCCTTGGGTGCCCAGCCAGGCTCTCAGCCCTTCTCCAGGACCAGCCATCAGGCCTGACCCTGCTAAAAATCCAGCAACCCTTTGCTGCTTGGCCAACAGCCCTCCCAGTGTACAAAGCACCCTCCGCCCTGCTAAAACTGGAGGTGTCGGAAGACTGAACGCGAAGGTACATGGAAACCTGGGATATGGGCAAGGGTCTGGAGGAAACCAGAATGGAAATAAAGGCAAGTCTGCTGCAGCTGATGGCATTACGTGTAGGAGCAAAAAATTCAGGTCTGGTTCAGGATCTTGAATGTGTCTACATCCTAATGTTTAAATGCATTGAAAACTTGCACATCCAAGTGAGAGCTGTTGAGGAGCGACCTATGTTCCTACCTCACATCATCAGTGACTTGATCATCTCCTGACCTTAGCAGGTACAGAATCTGCCTCTTCCCAAACAGAAATAAACCAAAAACTACCTCACCCCAAACTGCAATACTTTACCTCAATTTCACGATGAAGACTCCAGACCTCATCCACTGTGCTGAAAAAGGAAAGAAAACCCATGAAAGGCATCAAGAGGCGCTGCCAACATCAGCTTTAGGGGTAGAGAACAGCATCAAAAAGCAGACGGGCACTGGTTAGCTCTGTTCCTGGGGCTGCAGCCAAGGGAATAGAGGACTATCAAAGTCCTGGCTTTTGTCTTAAATGCTGGGGGTCTTATTTCTGCATCTGCCCATGAGGGAGGGCTGAAGACTAAAGGCAGATTGGTGCAGGGCTGCTTTGCCCTGATAAGTGTCCAGTCCTGTTACTGCTGCTGTGCTGAGGAGGTGGTAGCCCAGGCACATCATTTCTCAAAGGCCAGGCTGTGTCAGGTGGACTGATCCTTTGATGTGGGGACAGACGCTCTGCCTGGGAGGCACAGCACAAAACACATCCTCTCTGCTAGGGGATTTGAGTCCCTCCTCACCCCTAACTGCCCAATACTGACATCAGAGCAAGGAAGAGCAAGCCTCCTTCCCTGTGCTTTTAGCTTCCTTCTGTCTTATGGAGTCCCTACCTCATGGCATGATGGATGCATTCAACAATGATGAAGTCAACACTATATTTCATTCCAACAAGCTTATCCAGTTCCTAAGCAGGAGGCTGTGAACCCCCACTCTCATTCTCAGTATTAGAACAATCTGCCAAACCCTGCAGAGTTGACACAAACTGCTCTCTGTTTGCTCCCCTCCTTGTGTTTTCTGGCTTGTATTTTCTCAGACACATGCAGCTGGGGCAGGACCCCTGAACAAGGCAAACCCTGCTGCTCTCCAGAAGAGACACCCAAACCTTCACACATTTGCTCACTTTTATTTCACTCAGATTTACTCACTTTGCTCTCATACTTCTTAAGATGTCTGAAAGTCGAGGCACCTAAAAAGCAGAAAGTAAAAAAAAAGAAAGAAAATAATTTACACTAATCTCAGCCCCATCCTCTGAGACATTAATCCCAGCCCTATTCTCTGAGACACCTCCATCACAAATACAAGCTGTTGACTCAGTGGTCAGGCAGGACTGGTGGATTTTCCCCAAAGTGGGGAGAGGGGGAACAGAAACAGAATCACTCCAGTTTGGAGATGTGTCTAAGCACAGCCAGGAAGCAATGCCTGGAGACTTCTCTATGATAAAGCCTTACTGCAGTGGGAGACAAGTTAATCACCACCTATTGCTTAACTCCATCTATGCTAGAAAGAAATGGACCTTACGAAGGGTTTGGCAATCCAGGAAAGGAGAGTTTTTAGCCAGCTTGGTGACCGTGCCAACCAAAAGAGAATCCCCACGCTGCTTTTATCCAGCTCCCCTTTGCTGAAAGAGAAAAGTGTTTAGCTGAGCAGTGTTAGGAAGCTATCACAGTAGATCAACTTTCACAAGGCCAACCCCCCTGAACAGTATATTTAAGTGACAAAAGAGGCTTCCTCCATTCCTCTAGGCTCTCCTGATTCTCACAGTATTTATAGGATATCCCTAGCAAATCCCACATCAGATGCTCTCTACATCCAGCAGATCTGCTCTCTGTACCCAGATGCTAGCCAGACCCTGGGGAGGATTTTCATAGGAAGGCACCAATCACACCAGACAATTCCAGGCTATACTTACAATTTCCTAACAAAGGAGACGCCCCCATCTGCAAACAGTCCCCTGAGGCAGAAGTTAATGATCACATAGTCCACATTTGTGAGTTCGAAGGGCACCAGCTGGAAGGACAATGGAAGAGGAGTTAGTGGCACAAGCACAAACGATGGGAGAAGCCACTGAGGGCTCACAACGGGCCGAGCTGGTCTGAGGATTTCCTGACAAGCCCTCCTGAAAGCCTCCAGCATCTGAGGCCACCAGATCCTCCCCATCCCATCCATCCTTCCCTGAAAATGACATTTTCCCTTTGAGCAAAAACTGATGAGTCAAAAGATTCAGGATGGGCTTGGCCCCCTGATGTCCAAGCAGCTCCAAGGCATGAGGTTATCTCCAAAACTGGCAGTGAGTGGCAGAGGGCATAAGTCTGTGCTCCCCACTTCACTCCTGATCCTTGTGCAAGGGAAAGGCATGCAGCTACGACCACACCTCACACACAGGAGATGACTTGCTGAAATGGCAGAGAGGAGGAAGGAGACAACCTCTTGCTCAGCACTCCAGAAACTTGAGACCCTAGAAATGGGCCTGGGTCAATATAGGACTCCTTGGCTATAAAAGATCTGCCATCTGCAACTGCTCTTTTCTTTTCTCCTTAGGTCCTTGTTTCCAGACACAAAACCAGGAGGTGGCTCTCCATGCAACATGCAGTAGATCTGTGGAACTGCTTGCCAAAGGATATGATGCAGAAGAGGTTAAATTGACATGAGAATAGACTAAACAAGTATTTGGACAACAACTCATCATAGCCACTGAAGAGAGAGAGTCCATCAGGCTCAGGAAGCACATTGAGCTGACAGCAATCACACACCATGAGGACTGTAAGCTCCCTGTGGGCACTGCCACAGGACCTGGGTTTTACAGCACCTAGCACAACGTGGATCTCAGGCAGGATGTGAGTAAATGCACCCACACCACAGACAAGCCATAATGGAGTGTGTCTACATCCCAGCATATGTTATAGATTGGGGTGGGCTCCCTGTTGTGTTCACCAGCATCTAAAGACACTGAGATCCTGCTGAGAGGAGAAATCATAGAATCACAGGATGGTTTGAGTTGGAAGGGACCTCAAAGATCATCTAGATGCAAACCCCCTGTCATGGCAGGGACACCTCCCACTAGACCATGTTGCTCAAGGCCACATCCAACCTGGCCTTGAACACCTCCAGGGATGGAGCACCCACAGCCCCCCTGGGCAACCTGTTCCCATGTCTCACCATCCTCAGAGGAAAGAATTTCCTCCTAATTTCCAATCTAAATCAAACCGCAATAAAACTTCTCTTTTCCAGAAGTAGCTATCTACTTTCATCAAAGCTGTGGCAATCTGAGTGGATTCCAAGCTGCCTTTCCTTCACTCATGGGTCCCAAAGACATGGTAGGAAAGAAGAACAGATGCTGGATGACAACAGGGTCCATACAACATCCTACCGTGTGGCCAGCATCCTCCAACAGCTGCTTTGTCTCCCGAACGGCACGTCTCATGGCAGGGCTTGGCATGGTGTAGAAATCTGTTTCGTAGTAGCCTATGCGGAGGGGCTGTGTGCCAGAATACACCTGCAGAGCAAGGGAGAGTGCCAGCTGGAAGGGTGTCAGCAGCGCTGGGAGCCAGCAGCACACCCAGGGTACACCCACGCCACAGGGCAAGTCTGGAAAGTGGCGCTTCTCTCACCCACGTGCCCACCCATGGGTGCCAGGGGAGCCCCCTGAGCCATGGGCGTTTTCAATCTGAGCAATGGCAGCTCTTCTCGGAGACACCTGCCCCCTTTACCTCTTCATTGAAGGGAAGTGGGGGCACTGTGCTGTCCAGGTTGAACATGTCCTCACACAGCAGCGCCCGCATGCACAGGGCCAGGCTGTCCACATCTTTTGCCAATGGCCCCACTGCTGCAGCCACTGGAAGAGACAAGAAGAGAGTAGTCATGGCTGGGGACCTCTCAAGGTCATGTCCTTGCAAAAGCAGGACCTCTTGGCAGTGTTTTGACTTAGTCTAGCGTTGGCAACAGCTCCTCTTTGAGAATTGGGCTGGGGGTGCCTACAGGTGTCTTCCCACCACCAGGTCCATCGTTACAGACCCAGAGTTGTTATCCATCATTATGATCCCTGATGTCTCCATTTCATGATTTACAAAATTAAACAAAAGGGTTTGTTGGTCACAACACAAGGACAACATAAGACGTCCTCTCTGACTGCTAATCCCACCTCTCATGAAGCAGTGGCAGACAACACAGCAAACTGGGGGGTTACAGGTGTGTTAAGGTTAATGTGCAACACAAACTGCTCCTCTTGGCTTATGTACATTCCAGTTTCTCAGGAATCTCAGTATGAAGGTGGTTCTCTGAAAGAGTCCCAGCTTCTCTCTCTGAATGTGTTGGAGAAGGTCCTCCATAACCAGCTGAAGGACCTTCTCACCCCTGTCCTACTGCCCTCCCTGGGGGACAACCATCAACTCCTACCTGCCTTCTGCCCAACGACACCAGACATTACTCCTTTTTTACTGTGGAAAAAAAGAGAGACACAAAATACAGCAGCTGAGTAGTTTTCATCGAAGAGAAAGGCTTTAAGCAGTAGCAAGAGGTAATGAAAACATTGCTCTCCCTTTGTAGATGCAGAGGTTGGCAGAAGGAAGGGCCAAGGGGAAGCCCAAGCAAGACCCAACCTAGGCCACAATGATTTATGCCCCATCAGACAGGAATAAGCACCCCCTTAGCATGCAGGTGGAGAGGTTTCCCCTTCTCTGTTCTGAGGGAACCAGTGCTTCCCTCTATACAGGCCTCAGAAAATGTCCACGCAGGAGGAGAAATGAGCTCTCCCCAGTTCCTCCCAAGTCTCCCCTTGCCCACAAAAGTAGTATCATCCCAGCACAGCAGCCAGCAGGGTGGTGGGTGGGTTTCACCCAGAAACACCACTGCATTACTCACAGTACCTGAGTCTGTTCCCAGTGGGTTTGAGTGCACAGATCCCACAGAAGGCAGCAGGAAAACGTAGGCTCCCTCCTACATCTGTTCCTAAGCCCAAGATGGACCCACCTCCTCCTACAAGTGCCCCTTCTCCACCAGAGGAGCCCCCGGGGCTTCTGGTGTAGAGCAGAGGGTTGAATGTCTGACCAAAGATCATGTTCTTGCAGTCATAGCTAGAGGGAGAGAGAGATTGCAAATGAGAACAACGTAGGTATCTGCTGATGCAGACCTCAATCACTACAAAAAGACCTTCAGAAGGTAATCAGATAATTCACTAGTTGCTACATTGACATCAGTTAGTCTGAGGGAACTTCCTAAAGCTCCCATGAAGACCACTAGCCTTTCCAGAACCTGGATCCACTGCCAGCTAATTCCAGTGTCACCAAGCCTTCCCCAGACAGTCCCTCTGGCAGCACAAATACATTAAGCTTCCTAAACAGCCTCCCTGTTCAAGTGGTCCTGACTGCCACAGGACATCCAAAGAAGCCCACCTGGAACAGGTCCAGGCCCTCCCACCCTGAGGGGGGGAGGTCTGCTGAGCCCCTGCTTGGGAACAGGCAGGAACTCATGCAAAATCTGATAAACCCTGGGGCACCCTCTTTGCATGGCTTTTTTTAAACATGCCCAGTCATTGCCATGTCACCTTAAGGAGGGCATTTCACATGGCCTGGGCAATGGTCATCCATGGAGCAGCTTTGACAGAGTTCACCTGGCAGGACAGCAGGACACAGGCAGGTGTGGGACATGGGGACACTAGCAGGGTGGCTCCCCAGCAGAGCACACCTGACATATCAGTGAGCACATCCCATATCAATGACATCAAGAGTGGTCTTGCTAGAGGCTTGCGGGTAGGATAATTAGCTGAACTAGATAACTAGCTTCCCCTTCCACGAATAAGTGTTTGCACAGTATAGTTAACAGGACTATCTCTGAGGGGGTTATTTTAAAAAAAAAGTTATTTTAAAACACTCAGCACAGGAAAGAAGGGCAGTAATTTCTGTACTCCTCTTTCGCTTACACTAAGGATGAAAATTATGTTAAGTAAAACTTAAAGACACTAAAGATAGGGACCAGGTGTTGTTACTTAAGAAGTGGGAAGTGAGAATTAGACTTAATAGAAACCCTTATTTGAGATGAGGAGGGAGGACTGTAGCCATGCTGAAGGAACAGAGCATCCACCTACCTGATGAGGGACTGGGGAACATTGGTTTTGACAAATGGAACTGCCCCTTGTCTCTTGAGCACCTGCACCACCACGCTGTCCTCTGCTGCGGGTTTATTGATGTTTTTTACAAACCCTAATGTGGAATCATGACCCTGTGGACGCAGGACAATGAAGTTTCCAAATGGAGGATTGTGATTTCCCCCTGCCCCCATATTTTTATCTAGACATAGAAGCATGTGCAAGCACCTCCAACAACCCCTCTATCACACACACGTTGCATCGTGTATTGGTAGTAAATCTGACAAGTCTTCATTGTTGCCTCATATGGAAGATGGGCAGCAAAGTCCATCCCTTGCCAGGACAGGTCATCCCACATCAGCTATGACCAAGACAAGTCAGATGCTGAGGTCAAACCTCCCCCTGCCACCAAACTTCAAGCTACAGGGGTACGTGCGTTATCACACTGGCAGTACCTGGCAGTCAATGGAGTCTTTGATGCTGACAGGCACCCCATAGAGCAAACCCATCTTCCTTGGCTTTGCTTTCCGGAGCTGAGTCTCGCTTTCCTGCAGATACTCCGTGATGCAGTTGGTTTCTGTGGCGATTTGGAGGGCCTTGGAGAAAGCAGGCAAAGTGTGCAGGTGAGAGACAGCCCACAGCATCGCACAGCAGCCTTCTGCTTTGAAAAGGACACCTGCCTCTTCCTCCTTTTGCACCTCTCCCTCTGGGCAGTGGGTATCAGGGCAGTCCTTTGTGTTCCTTTCCATGACATTTTCATGCCAAACTGCAAAACATTGCACCAGCTGGTGCATGATGAAGAGGGGCACCGAGCCCAGCTGGACACTAAAGGCTATTACCTTGTTTGAGCTTCTAGGGTGACATAAAATGATAACCCCAAAGTGGGAACTCAGAAGGTGATCAGGGCATTATGGCAAAAGTAGAGAGTCAAAGTGGATACTAAGACTTTGAGGTTTACCAATCCATTTGAAGATGGAGGGGAGACAACAGCAGCACTCTTCAACTTCCCTATATCTATACCTGCCTCTGGGAAGGTATGGGCTCTCCAGATACTGAGCTTGCTGATTCCTTTTCCTCCAAACCAAACTGAGGGACATGGCAGCCAGATGCCCATCTCTCACTCACAGAAAAGCACAGAAGGGCCCAGTGCTAACCAGCAAAAAGTGACAGCTCAGTAGCATTTAAACCAGTTTTGAACCACCATTTGAAACTTGCACTGGGCTTCTCCCAGGAAGACCCAGTCACACCACAGGTGAGATGCTGCCTCACCACTCTTGCTCCTCACCTTGCCCACGTAGGCATAGAAGGCATGCTCTGGAGGGAGGGAGCCATCCCGAAGTTTCTTGGAGAGCTCCGGCAAAGGCAGAGAGAGGATGGAGACCATGTTCACAGAAGGATTCTATGGGAAAGTTTGAAGAGGAAATGACACACCTCTACTTCAGCTGGTGAGCTCTTCCTCTCTCCTTGGTGCTCACTGTAACCCATTCAAAAATATCTGCCATTTAGTGGCCAAATGCAACATCTCCCTCGAGACATTAATCCTGCTCCTACCTCATACCAGTAAGCAGGGTGTGAAACCTGCAGGGTCAGTGGTAACCCCAGGCTTTCTAAAGCCTCTTCTCCCTGGACAGACCGGTCTCACCAAGCACCTGCTGCTTAAAGAGAGCATTTCATGCAGCCTTGTTCAGACAGGTCTTGGCCAGGCCTGGGGGAGCTGCTCGGTGCAACGTCCTCTGCTGAATTACAGTGGGAATTGGTGGCATGCTTAAAGACATTGCTCCAGCAAGAAACAAAAGGGGACCTGGTGCCAGCTCTTCTCCTGGCATCACTAAGAGACCCTACAGAGAAGCGCACAAGCCAGGGAACCTGGCTGCAGTCGGGTTATTTTTAGGTCAGCAGGTGTTTCCCCACCACTTACTCAATACCGTGAAAAAAACACCAAACCTCCTCCCCCCCCAGGCCGGACTCCGACCCGAGCGAGTGCCCCGCACCCGCAGCTCGAGCACCTGCCGGGTGCTGGCGGAGCCCGATTCAGGGCATCGCTCCCGAACCCTCGGGCTACGCGGCTGCACTTTGGCCTCTGCTGATAACACATCGTTGATAAGATATCACCGCCCCCTCCTCCCCTCCCCTCGGCAGCCAGGCCGAGCCTCCCCCCATGGCGGAAGCGGCTGGGAAGCTTTCAAGCGGCAATTTCCCTCTCCTCGCTGCCGGTTCCCGTTCGCTGGCGCCTGCGCCGCTGCCCGTTATCCCCCCGCTGCACCGCCTGCCCCAGGAAGCGCTTCCTCCCCATCCCCGCTGCCGAAGAGATCGCTGCGTTGTCGGGGAAGGGATGCAGAAGGGACGGCTGCATTGCCAAGGGGGTGGCGAAGGGATGGCTGCATTGCTGGGGAGAGGGGGTGCAGAAGTGATGGCTGCACTGACGGGGAGAGGGATTACAGAAGCGATGGCTGCATTGCCGGGGAGGGGGTGCAGAAGGGACGGCTGCACTGCCGGGGAGGGGGGATGTGCATGCACGCGTAGATTTAGAAAGGGGAAAAAATAGAACCAAGTCCCCGCAGCTCCATATTAGGAGCCGCGGTGCCGCCTGGCAGCCGGGCCAGCTCGGTCGGAGCAGCCTCGCAGGGAGACGCCGGCTCTGCCCCTGCCCCTGGGGCTGCGCGGCGGGGGAAACGGCCGGGGCGAGCAGCCATGGCCGGGCGGGGGGAGCTGGCTGGCTCTGCCCGGGGCGGAGGGGAGAAGCGCGGCTTAGTGCACCCACCTGTTCCCGAAAGCGCCGCATGACCGTGTCCATCTTCAGCAAGCTCCATTCCTGCCTCTGCTGAGCCTCCTTCACCTTCCTCCAGAGCCCCCTTCGCCGCCGCCATCGCAGCAGCAGCAGCAGGAGGCTGGCGGCCGAGCAGCAGAGCAGGGCGGGCAGCGGGACCCGCATAGCGAGCGAGCCTGGCCGCCCGGTGGCCCCGTTCCTGCCGGCACCTCCCCGCCGCTCGCCGGGTCCAAGGGCACCCGCTCGCCGATGGGGAGGATGGGGAAGAGGGAGGCAAAACCTGGGGAGGATTTCTGGGCGTGGGGAGGCTGCAAGGGTTTAACCGGTTTGCTGCTTTGCGAGCAGCAGCAGCGCGGGCAGGGAGGAGGAGATTTGGGAGCAGGAAAAGCTCCTGGATGAAAACTCACCCCGCCCTGTGCTGGGTGGTCTCTCTGATAGGGTTTATTTATTTTGACGTTCCTCAAGTGAGGCTTTGATCTCCCTTGTAATTTTTCAGCCTCTCTGGGGCTAGTCTGGGCTATCAGGAGCATCAGAGAAGCAGTGGGGGAGTCCCAAAGATACCAGCTCCTTTGCACTTCCTGAAGCCAGGCAGCTGTGTGGGAAAAAGAAATGATAAATGTCCCAGCCGAATCCACTTCATCAATGGCAGAGCATAGGTGTGCCTGCGCTTTGCTAAGTGCTGGGGCTTCCAACACAGAAATCTGGCCTCCCTGCCGAGACAGGCGTGCTTGCTGGGGCCTCACACTCAGTTTTGAGAGAAACTGCAAAATAACTGCAAAATAATGTTCTTTGCCACCAGCCCTACACAGAGTCTGTCCTCAAAAAACTTCCATTGCTTGCAAAAGTTTACGAGCAATTATTTCAAGCCTATCCAGTTTAGATGCTGCCCATAGGATTGTGGAAACCTGTCTGGGAAGGATTTGACATGTCTTCTCCCAACAGGATGAGCTGGGCCTAAGCCATGCCAAGGCAAGTGTTGAGATAGAAAATGCCCCCAGACTTGACTTTCCTGGCACTATCACTCAGGCTCCTGGCTTTACTTCAATCTTTAGGCCATCAAGGCCACTCTGGCAGCGCTGGAGCAGATTGTGCCAGAGCCTGGCTCGGGACATACTGAGCTGCACATACACAGTGTCCTGGGGCTCTTTGCTGAAGGGTGTTGAAGCGTCAGGAATATTCAGTCCTCACTGAACTTGTGGCTTCTTGTTCTTTGTTTGAAGATAAGCAGCTCTCTGTTTTCTGGATCAAAGAAATTATGTGCAAGAACAGCCTTTTTTCCCACTGTTTCTTCTTTTTTCTTCCCATCCCCCCTTTCAGACTGTGAGGCGCAGAGGATTGTACAGAAATGCAGCTTCCAAGGGCACTGCAGTCCCATACATGCAAACTACTCAGGGCACAAGAAACTGTAAGGGGCATGGGGTTGGTGGGGGTACCCTCATAGTGAGTCAGGAGGATGGGATCAGCTGAAGGCTGATGAGAGCAGATACTGTGAACCCTATTTCTTCCTTCCCTCTTTCTCATGCTGGGGCCTTCACACTCTCTTCAGCTGCATTGATCTCACCCCGTGGCAACACAATGCCAAAATAAGGCCGTTTCCCTGCAGGCTGTAAAACCAAGTGCACCTGAAGCCCTTTAACAAGAGAACAAGAAAACTGGTGGATTTTGGAGATGCAGAAGTTAAAAACTAGTTCTGGTGGAAGACGAAATTACTTCTCCAACCCTCTTCCCCCTAGTTTAAACCCTGCTTCAAATCTCTCATGCACGAACGATTGTCAACTCCTGCAGTTATACTTGTCAATGGGAAGAAAACAAAACCTGAGCTTTATGCCTGGAGCACCTGTGCCTTCTGGAGCTGCTGCCAGAGCCCTCCCTTCTCCCAGGCAGGCATATGGGACTGAATAAATGGGACTGAGGCAACAAACAGGACAGTAGCAAGGCTTGGATTTCTGCTGGGCGTGGCCAACTTCAGGAGGTTAACCAGGCCATGGGAAACCCCAGAATGAAGCAGGTCTCTGCTCTGACTCAGCTGCCAGCAGAGATGGAAAAGGGCAGAGGACAGGGAGGCTCCAACATAGGCAGGTGGTGGCTGGAGACACCCTGTCCAGGAGGATGTGCCTGGGACCACCTAAGAGAGGTAAAATATATCTGTCCTTGCTCCCCATGGGCTGGTGTGGGGGGCCATCTGCTGGCCTGTGGGGCAAGTGATGGCCTGATGTCCCTTTGGGACACTGGTGTGTCCTTGCCAGATGAGCAAGAGGAGCTTTTCTGTTGTTATGTCCATAGGGCCTCCCATACACTGCAGCAAAGGGATCTTGAATTTTGGGCTGCTGGAAATGAGGATGGATCATCCTGACCCTGCACACCCTCCACTGCCTTGCAGGGTTTGAGCCTGCAGCTAAGGGAGGCTAAGCGGCTAAGCTGGGTGCGTGAAGGTTTTATTCCCCATCGCTCACACTCCTCCTGTGTCCACAGAGCTTTGACTGGGTGGGTACCACCACGCCCCAGGGATGCGGTAACCCTGTGGTTACAAAAGGAGGGGTAGAAAGGCGTCATCTTCTTCTAACCACACATGATCAACTGGACTGGCTTGGGCTGAAGCTAGCCTCAGTTCATCTGACACCAGAGCAGATGCCAAGAGCATGGCAAACACACGGCAATGTTTTCCTTAGCTCTGGTATCCAGAGAGCTGTGGCTTCTCAAGACAGAGGTTAAGTTTCAGTGACTAATAGCTGTGTGCTTGTACAGATATTTCTGGTGTGAAGTAATCAGATTCCAGCACTAACAGCGTCCTGCAGCGGGGAGATCCAGTTTATCCATGTACTACTGGGAAACAACATCTCCTCAGCTGGTTTCATTTGCTGCTCCTTGTTTTGGAAAAGGCAATAAGAAACTGCTGTTCACATGGGAATTTATACCCTTCTGTGCTTCCATTTCACCCAGCTGCTTTTGGACTGTTTCCCAGAGGTTAACAACCTGCTCCTGCCACCAGCTGTCAGTCACCCCCTTCCCGGGATCTGGCCCTCTGAAGGAAAATATAAGCTTCATTTACAACAGCTAACAGTCCCTCTTGCTTAATTTCTCCTCTCCTTGTAGGTTTCTGATTCTTAAATGGGATTCATCAATATGATCTGCAAGAAGGTGAAGCAGTTCCTCTCAGAGCTGGAGTTTAACCTCTGGAAGGAGGTTGTCCAGCAGCTCAGACAAGAGGTGCTGTCACGTGAGAGCAATTCCTTTTGCTCCTGCAAGAAAGCTGCATGTTTCAACCAAGTTGTTTGGTCAGTGACACCTTTGTTCACTCTGCCTGTAAAAGATGCTTGTCCTCCTCACAGATTGTGCTCTAGAGCTCTGCCAGTGGGAGGGCTGGTTCAAATTCAATCAGCTTCAAGCTGGAGTATCTGAGTTACAGTAAGCAGATTGAACACATAGTTTGTGCCAGCTTTGTGGACTCTATTCTGAAGCAGATTAGGGAATATTTTCTCTGACAGCAGAGGAGAAGCTGACCTGGAAGAGAACTGTGACTTGCATGAGCTTCTTGCACAAATTCTCTTGTGTACCTGGCAGCTGTTGTGTTGTAGCTTGGTGGAGAGTAAGGAAATGCTTAAGAGATAATAGCAGCGGGGTCTCTAGGATGTGGGCAAACCCTCTGGGAGATCCCCAAGATTGCTGAAGACACCTTAAGCAAATAGTTTCAGGCTCCTTTCTATACAAATGAGGAAGTGGGGACTTATTTCTAGTAATGCCTGTGTTACAGCAACCTAAGTTCAAATAGCTCAGCATTTCATGTGAACATTAAAAATAAGGAAAAAAAAAAAGATAGAGAAAGAAAATTTAAGTGGGTAAAATTACTCCTGTAGTTGTTTTACACAGCTGAATGAAGATAATTGTATTGGCAATTGTGAGTGATTACAGTATTATCTGCCATCAAAAAAGTTATTTTTTTGAATGCTAAAGGAATTAATGATACATAAAACTGTGCTTAGATTGAGTGCATTCATCAGCAGAAATGCCTTGTGCTGGCACTGCTGCACTGTAATTACTCCAGCGGCTCAGAGAAAGAGAGGAGGAGATCGGGGGCTGTTATGGATACTGCCAAAGATTTACATACATTTACAGGCTGAGCAGCTCTGGTGCTCAGGAAGGGGGCAGCAGAGCCAGGGATAGTGAGGCAGGGACAAGTTTTGCCCCTTCTTTTTCTTCATTGTGCATTACAGAGTGAGAAATAGGGAGTTGTCTCTGTGTTTAAAACTTTACGTGGTGAACCCACTATGGAGAAGATGTTTAAATCCTCCTCAGAAGAGCCCAGGCTTTATAGGACACTGCCTTATGCTGTGTTGAATTGATGAAACCATTCCCGGGGTCACAGGCAGTGATAGCCCAGTCCTGGGAGACCATTGGTGGTGCTGGCAACAGCAGAAGTGGTATCCTCAAGGGACATCTACTGTGCCTTGTGCTTTGAGTGAGCCCATGGTGCTCCACATTGATGGGGCCAGAAGAATGGTGTGTATCAGCAGGGATGGAGTGAGGACATCTAGAAAAAATGCTCCCTGGCTTGCTCTGCACCATGTGGCCCTTCAGCAAGGAGACAAGATATTGGGTGAGGTGTTTATAGACGGAGGCATTGCAGGAAAGGCTGTTGCAGGGGTTGTGAGCAATCTGAGCAGCAGGATGGTTGCAGGATTTGGAGGACTTTTAAAAGAAGGGCAGTGGGTTCCAGCCCCTTTATGTAGCCCACAGTCCCTCTCCAGTGATAGACCCATATCCTGCTCAAGCAGGGAATCTTAAAACTTTCCACGATCTCCATCTTCTTGTGCATAGCTGCCTTCTGAGCTGTATCATAAGCTAAATTAATGAAGAAAGAGGAGCCCAGACCCCTTCCAGCCCATGGGGGAAGCCCAGGCCAGGCACCATGTGCATCTCTTGCTGCTCCCAGAAGACATAGCTGCTGAATGCACTTGGCCTTCCGGGTGTGAGCCACCAGAGAGCAGGATTGAGCTGCTGTCCTGGCAGAAATCTCATGTTTGGAGGCTTTTGTGCCCTAAACCTCTGCACTATATACTCTGAACTTGCAAGAAGTGTTGAAGGGAGCAAAAAGCCCTTTTCTGGCCCTTTGGATGATGGGACAGCCCGAGCTTTTGTGGGGAGCAAGTGCTGTGATTTCAGATGGTTTTAAGTGCTCTTATAAAACAATGGGAGTTTTGCTGTTGGTCCATCTGGGCCAGGCTGGTTTTCCTAAGAAGGACATCCCAGTAGGGCTTGGTCCTGCAGACTGTCAGTGCTCAGGAGACCTGCAGCTCTGCTGCTGCTGCTGCCAGGATTTGTTGCAGTGTCCAAGACCATGCCTCAAATCTGGCAGGCTGCTGCACTTTTGAAGGAGCAAGGGCATCTCCACCCTCTCTGTGTATTGCAGAGAGGGGGAAACAATATTATTTGTATTTGAAGCCCCACAAGCCAAGTTTTGAGGCTAACAGGGGCATTCCAAGTTTAATCCTGACAGTCTTCCCCCAAAGCTATGCTCTTCTGTAGTTTGGAGTCAAGATTAAATCTTGACCCCAATGGGATCCTGAGTTGTAGCAGTTTCCTGAGCCCTTGTACATGTCTGAGTGTGACTGAGATGAATCCAGACCTCCTTGGCCACTGGTACTGTGATTTTCCTTGCCTGGAAAAAACACACACAAATCCTGAATTAATTTTTTTTTGAGAGCCCTGCTTTCTGATCAGGCCAGGAGAGGGAGACAACCAGCTGGCTACTGCACAGCCAAATCTCCATCTCTCCCAGTTTGCCGTGGGATGGGAGCAAACACACTTAAATATACACATTGATTTTCCCAGAGGGAAGGTTTGATCTGTGCAGGCCCCCAGATAACCCGTGATTTACATTTACACAAGCAAGAAGGGCACCAGCCAGGAGGGGAAACTGATGCACAGAACAAGCCCCTGTCTTGGTGGAGCTGATTGCTGGCATCTTTCTTCTTGAGGACCTCCTGGACCCTAATTGCAGGTTGTGATTTCTCTGTGTCGATCAGTGTAAACATCCCCGTGGCCTGGAGTGAGTCCAGGAGGTGAGCTATGGGCGTCATTTTAGCATCAAAGCAGATGTCACCCCTGTAGGGATACACAACTTGCTCAACACCGATGCACCTCCTGCCCCGTCCATGTCCAGTGCTGAGCAGTGTCTTACACACCCAGCAGCTGGTCCCTGGTTCAGACCTGCTGATAGCAAAGTGGTGGGGACCCCCACTTGTGGGCAAGCTGTCACTGGCGGGGTCACCCCAGCACTGTGGAGGCATGAGGGGCATGAACATGCATGGGCAGTGGAGAGGGAACTTTTGCTGACTCTTGTACGTCATCTTCTCAGGGTGATTGGAAAGCTGCAAAGCATTGCTGCCCAGCTCACAGCAACCAAGTCGATGGATTGGTCGGTCCCTCCCGCTGCCCGTGTTTTCCCTCTCCCCTCTCACCACTCCTGGGCCAGCACTACCAGAGGACTGGTGAGATCACCCCTGCGTTGAAAAATAAATAAATAAATAACCAAATAAAAATGCTGACTTGGAGAAGTCAATCAGCTTTGTGTGGCCTTGTAATATCTCATTTTATCCGTGCCACGCTTTATTAAATTCTCATAAACCTGTCAATGAGGACAGATACCATTTCAGTTTACCCCATTAGTTCTACACAATGACATCGGGGGAGAGGAAGACAAGGAGGTGGGGGGGAGGCACTTGGCGCAGAGAAAAGAGGAATGAATTTAAAGAAAAAAAAAAGAGAAAACCAGAGCCAAAGTCGGCTTTGTGACAATAATGCAATAACATTGTCGCCCAGGGAAAGTAATTGAATTAAGTGGTTTTTGTTAATAGTTTTAAGATTTAGAAATGTAAATAATAGTTAGGACTCTTTAATGGGACTCTGGTTTTAGGTAACTGCAGCCCTGAGAATAAGAAATGCTTTGCTGTTTAATATGATGCCAGATAGTTTTGTTACTCCTCCGGTTTCACGCCTGCAAAGCATATTTTGCAGTTTTAAAGTCGGGTGTGTTTATCATCTTTCCTTTCTAACTTCAGACGGAGCTTAATTCGGGAGTATTTGCATGAACCCTTCTTAGCCGGTCCCTATCACTTATTTGCACCGCCAGGAATAAAGTATTATTTCTCCCGAGCTGCTTTGGAGAACTTCCTGGCTGCAGGGTTGGAAGCCTCCCATCTATTTATTTACATGTTCATTAAAGGCAGGCAGCACTGGGGGCTTTCTGGTGGGGCCGGACTCGGCTCCCGGAGTAACACTGCTGGGAGTAGGGACATTACACCGGGCTTAGGCCAGTGGGGATAGAGAATCCAGCCGACAGGTAGGATGAGCTGGGCGATTTAGAAATGACTTTCATGGGAACTCGTTCTGCTTAAAATATTATTGGATTTTCATTTAGGAACCTATCAAAATGCAAGAATAAAGGTCTGAGCTGCCTAACCCACATAGGTCTAAACAAACAGGCCTCCCTTCTGCTCTGGGATCTGATGGCTCACGGATTGGAGAAGGTTCTTCGTTAAGGCAGGGGCTGAGTCTCAGGGAAACCCACTGTGCCAGGCAGAATAGGGGGCTTTGCATTTATTCAGGCTGAAAATCTTCCCCTTTGCAGGATGAAGGCGCTCCCCGAACTGTGCTGCAGGGATGCTGCCTTCCCCACTTGGCCCCTTAGCAATGCCTGCTGATGCAGTGGCCATGCAGGGACATGCAGCTCCACTCCTGCCATGAAGGGAGGCAAAAGCTCTCCAATGGCTTTTACTTCAGTCCCACCACAAGTGAGCAGCTCTGTATACACTGAGTCACTCTAACCTGTCCTCGGGGGAGCTGCTTTCTGGTTTACTTCACCCCATAACCTGCAGCAATCTCTGCTATTGATGGCTTCAGCTCTGCTTCTGTGGCTGGAGAGCCTGCCTCATGGCTGGCTGCAAGCTGTGCTTCCCATCCAGCAGGATCTCAGGACCTACATAACCTCAAAATCCTTCCTCCATCACCCTCATAACCCTTCCCCCATTACCTTCTTAGGTTTGGATGGAAAGAGAACTTGAAAGTCCCAAGCCCAAGCCAAACCTGATCCAGCTCACCTGGGCAAGTTTTCAGGTTGTAAATGCAAAAATAAAGTGTTCAAGTTACACATTTCTTCCAGGGGGTTTCTTAAGTAGGTTGTTTAAAAAAAAGAAAAAACAGGAATAGTTCTGTTCCTCCTGGAGAACTTGAGAAGAGATTTCTCACTGCTGTCCATTTGCTGTATTGCTGTACTTTAAGTGAAGCTGGGATAGAACAGAGGGGTTTATTTATTCTCTTATGGAAAAATAAAATAATAAGGAGCCCAGAACAGCCCCTTTCCCAGGGAGGCTGTAATGCAAATGGGGTTGGTGACTTTCTCTCTTCTCCCATTCAATGTGGAAACAAGAGAGAGATGGTGCTTGGAAATGTGGGGGCTTCACCAATTCCCAGCAGAGGTGGGCTGCAGGCACAGCACCTGCCTCTCCTCCTGGGATCCTGCTGGAATGGTGCTGTGTCCTCAAACAGGACTACAGGTTTTTTCTCCTTAAGCCAGATTCCTGCTGTCCTGCATCCTCCCAGTGACCTGCACTGGGGAGAAGAGCCAGGGACCTGGCAGAGGGCTCATGTCTCTCTCTGCCTCTGGCAGTGCAAGTGGCTACTCTGGCTCCCTGTCTGGAGGGAAGGGACAGCTTCAACTGTAGTCCATGGCACTGCTTTGCAAGTTGTGCTCACCAAGGCAGCAGGAGAGCAGATGGAAAGAGTTTTATGCAGCCCTATAGACAGGGAAGGACTATTTAATGCTTGGAGAGCCATTGAATAATTTGCCATGATAAGACCCAGGCGATGCTATTTTCTGCAGATAAAAAGCAGGTTATTTTTCATTAGCTGCAAAAAGGCTGTTGGTGGCAGCGAAACTTGCCACCAGGTCTGCAGCTCAACACAACAGAATCAGATATGAACAATATCCTAAAAATAATTGAAATCCACTGAGGGCTGTGTTGAATTGCTTCTTTGAAGTGCATCAGGTGAAACAACAAAGGGATGGGATGATCCTGATTTGGGAAGCAGTGCCTACGGATGGGGAGGCACATACGTGTTGAACGGAAGATGGGACCATGCTGGAGCCACTCCCAGTCTGCTGGGACTGCCTGTGGATAGCAGCCTGGCCCAGGCTGCAGCCTTTTGTCCAAACAAGACTGAGTTGCAGGTTTTTTGGTGGTACTGTTTTGGGACTGCCTTCACCGACAAACTACCTGCTCAGCCAGGAGCCTGTTAGAAACAGACGAGGGAAGAATAGCCCTGCGAGCCAAAGAAATCAGACTCCAAATGATTTACATTGAGCATGAGGGGCACCTGACGGGCAGGCAGCCCAGAAAATGAGATTATAAACTACCATTCCCTGTTACACGCTGGGACGTGGCTACAGGGTGGCCCTCTGGCATCATTCAGGGAAGCAGCTTTGGTCTAGTGGTGAAAGCAGAAGGCTTTTGTCTTCTCAGATTGGAAAATCCCCTATCCTGAGGAGTGTCTGAGAATACATTGGGGTTTCTGCCTTCTTTCCTGCAGCCGTTTCCTGACCTGTGTGCAGTGTTTGACAATTTTAGAGGCCACAGGAACATCCTGACTGATCACTGCCTCATCTTACTGTCCCCATGGTGTGGTCTGGAGGTGCTTGTGAAGTCAGTGCAGGAGTGGCAGTCTGGTGGACTGAGATGGTGGAAGGGAAGAAGCTCTTCCTCCGGCTGGACAGGTCCTACAGACTGTAGCACCTGAGGTGGACCCACTCCTGCAGTCGAGCTAGCACCTTTCAGGGTGATCGTACTTGCAGGGCATTGCCCCTTTCGGGGAAAGGAGAGGAGAAAAGAACTTGGAAAGGGGATACAAGAAAATGCAAAAGAGCCCATCTGCCCACCTAAGTGTGAGACCTGCTGGTAGAAGCCTAGATGTTTAATGTTCTTCATCTCTGTGACATGAACTGACAGGAAGGAGAAAGAAGCACCAAAAGTAGTCCTCAGAAGAGACAGAGCCTGGTTTTTAATCTGTGCTGGCATGGAGGTGGTTAATAAGATAATCTCTGGGCCCTCTAACACAAAGAGAAAGTGAGTTTTCTGATCCATAAAGGATCAGTCTGCAGGAAGCCCCATCAGACTCCTCAGCGTGAAATTACACCACAGCAGGGGGGTACAGTCCTGCTACTGTACAACATTAAAGAGATGAATTAGGACTTGACATTCATGTGCTTAATATGCCTATTCCTGGCATTATCCCACAAGGACCAGTCACTGCCAAGGACTTACAGTCACTGGGTCTAGGAAGGTATTTAGGGTTGCTCATTTGCTTGCTTCCAGAGCCAGGCTATCTGGATTCCCCATCTAATATCTTAGCATTAGGAGCAGGGGGAGTGCAGACTGGCTCTTCTATCTTGCAGCAATCTCATCTGGTGAATAAACACCGAGTGTACCCTTGTTGCTCGAATAAATCACAACAATCCTCTGGACTGGTGAGTGTCAAACAAGGGAAAAACCACGATGCACATAAAATCATGACACAGTCCTCAGGAGGCTGAGAAAGAGGGAAAGAGCCAACTCTGAAAGTATGTCTCTCAAATAGTTGCCACTAACAAAAAATAAATGTTTACTGGAAAGGAAAGCCTCAGCAGATCTGTATTAGAAATTATTCAATCTAGGTTAGCCTCTCTAGTGTTAAACTGGTTGGAGGTGTGCCTTGGACAAAGGTGGGCACTCTGAGCTACTTCACTGAACGGGCTTTGCCAAGAAGCCAGAACCTTCCCCAGCCCCAGGTCTGGGCTGTGTGAAAATTCCCGCCTGTTTGAACTCCTAGCCAGGGCAGAGTGCTTTTGGTTTGCTTTTTATCCATGAAATACTTTGTTGAGAACAAAATTTTAGGAGGAGGGGGAGAATCTACCCCAAATTCTGGAAGAAATAAAAAGGAAAATGTTGGCTATGAGGCCAAATAGTTCTGTTTTTGAGTTGATCATTTTCCAAGAGAAAATCCAGGTTTTTGGTGTTGGGTTTTTTTTCAGAAAGTAGCTGTCCTGCAGGAAATTCCTGATCTCCTGGGTGTGCCTCACTTCTGGCAAGAGCACTTGTGATCGAACTGATTGAAAAGCCATTGAATTTGAACTGTTCTAAGAATGAACTAAGATTTGGCAAGGTCAATATGGGGAAGCATGGACAGGCCCAGGAGAAATAAATGAGAAGCAGAATTCTTCCAGAAGCTGATTTTGCAATGATCTGGCATGGAGAAAGGGTGAGAGCCTCCCTGGCACAAGGATGTCCTTCCAGCTGTGATCACATTGTGGGGCACATGGACGCTTTGCTGCCCGCAAATCCTGCTCCTCCAACTCTCCTCTTCAACTGTTTTCCCTGGGGAAAGGGGATCGGGAATATGGCAGGGTCCTGGTACTTATCTGGACATGAACATGCTGACCATGGACATGCAGGATCAGTCCTGAGCCTGGCCATACAAAAGCATGTTTTGTGTTGGACATAGCGGGTGCCCAAATTTGTAACCCATTTCTGCAGCACTTTGAATATGGACATGGTCTTACTTGCCCCGCTTGAGAAGGGATACAGCAGAGAGGTCACAAGGCAAATTCATGGAAAAAAAGATGAATTAGGATTCTAAAACACAAAGCTGAGGTATTGATATGGGGACAGTACCACCATACCCCTTTTCTGTTTTGTCCTGTTGAGCTCATGGTAACCCATGGGAGTGGAGATGAATATTTCTATGGGCTTTTTTTTTTTCCTTAGGCACAGATTTTGTGGGAATATTTTTCTACTTAAATGTAAATCAGAGCTAACATTGTTGTGGATGAAATCAAATAACAATTTATACCCAGGTATCTTTACTCTTTTCCATGTGATGAAAGTTTTGGTGCTGGCCTCATGCATCCTGACATCAAGCCAGGCATGAAGGTGCTTCTTGGACATATAGAGCAGTCTCTGGTGTATGCAGTTGCCATCAGATAAACAACCAACAGACTTGCTGGTTGAGGTGGCTGAATATCCCATCTCTGTGGATAGGATGTGCTCCCTCCAGTAGTTTTCTCTGCCTAGAGGCACCATCTAGGCGAGTGATGAGGTGGCTTATCTCCCAAATTTTAACAAATGAGTCCTCAAGTCCAAATAAACACTTTCAGGATGAAACAAGAAAGGAGCCTTAGATGCTGAAAACTGGCAATGTTTTGGTTGTCCCATTGTCCAGATAAGGCAGAGACAAAGTTGTCCCAAGCCCATTCTGTTGATTTAAAATAAATTCCAAGAAAAACATCCCTAAGTAAACCAATGTGTGGAGGCTGACGGAGAACTTCACACCTGAAAGATAAATCCCCATTCTCCAAGAGAGTGACAATTTTTCTTTAGTCTGCTTGGCTTTTGTCTCCTATGAAATTAGAAGTTTCCCACTGAGGGTTGGGTTTCATGTCTGGGTCACAGTTTCTACAGAAAGGAATTTTCATTATGGTCTTGGAAACACTTAAGCCTCCCTGTGCAACTGATCTAGCTGAGCTTTTCATAACCAGCAGGCCCATGGATGCCATCAGCAATCAGGGGTGAAATCTCAAGCAACCCGAGAAGGAGGCATGAGTCGTAGGATGAGACAGGATCTCATAGTGAGATTAACATGGACTGTGAGGGTAATTAACCACAATAATTATTTGCTGAAGGTGAGGTGGGGGGTACCTCCTTGATGGCAGACTTCATACTGGAGGATGGATTCCCTGTTTTAAGGGGGAGTTAATTCACTAAAGTCCTTTGGTTTGTGATGTTCAGGGTGACAGACTAGATGAAGCTGGAACAGAGGTTTGGGGACCAGTCTAGCAATAGCTGAGTCCTCAGGCCACACAAAGTGTGAGAAGTACGTAACTATTCCCAACATATCAAATGATGTGGAGTAGAGAGTGTATTCCAAAGAGATATGAGACCTAGGAACTTCTGACAGGGCATAAAACCTCAGATATACTCAGATTAGCAAAATTCAAAGAATGTGTTTCTAAGCCTGGGGCTTGCCCTGTTTACTGAGGACATAGTGAAGGGACTGTTTCCTGCTCTATAACAGCCCTTTCTGTAGTTAAAGCAGACATATAGCTGAAAATCCCTGTGCTTTTCTCTATCCAGATTATGCAACATAAATGGTTTTAATTTTTACAGATGCTATTTTCCAGTTATTCTCATGTTTTTTCTCTGGGCTCTCTCTCTCTCAATACACATCTTTCTTGAAGTGGTGCTCAAAACCAGACAAGTTTTTCCATCCCAGGTCTAACCAGAGATGAGGAGAGAAGAACCCCATGTCCTATGGGCTCCATCAGGGTTGTCCATGATTGTGTTATGGGTATCATATGGCTTAAATCAAACAGCTACACAGAAAATCTGTGACATGGGTTTGTGTAGGCTGAAAATGGTGCACTGTTTTGTGATTTTTCCCTCTCATTGAATGTGATGAAAATGTGGAATGTGTCTCCTCCCCCCACACAGCTTTCTCTGCATAAGTGAGATGCCAAAACCACAAAATGAGTTAAAGGAAAGCAAAATAACTGTTGTAAGGTGGACCTCTTCGTCAGTGTGCTATATTCAAAAGTTTTCTGCATTGAATAAAACAAGTTTTGACATATAATTGCAAAAGAAAAAAGGTGTACAGCCTCTACCTTAGCTCATACCCTGGTAGCGGGTGATGATCCGCTGCAATTCAGCTGGGCTCTTAAGGTTTAGGGTAAATCTGGTGAGCTATGAATCAAGAACGTCAATGAATGTACAAATATATTCAACCTCCTTTGACAAACAGGAAAATCAGAACCAAGACTGTGAAGTCTTTTCTCCAAACCACATGTAATGGGGCAGTGGAGACAACAGCAGCGAGACAGGCATCTTTGACTTGCTCAAGGTCAAGGCTGCCCTGTTTCTTAACTGAAAGTTAATCCTTTAGTGTGGGTGGTGGGAGGTCTATTTTTAGGTCCCTTTATTCTTTCATAGCTGATCAGATTTTTACCTCCTGGAAGCTGCTACACAGTCTCACAGTGCTCTTCTTGCAACAGCTTTTTTTCGGAATAAAACCACTTTTTAAAAACATTTGGCAGCTGAGGGGCATGCTTGGGTGATGCTGGGGCTTCTCTGGGCTCTTCAGACCCATCTCCTGCCTGGAGCAAGACCATTACCAACGCCAGGTCAGGCTGGCCACGGCTGTGATTACCCAAGTTTTTTAATCCTCCAAAGATGGAGATCTCCCACCTCTGGTGTCCTGCCCCAGAGCTGTGCCACCATCACCATCAGGAATTCCTGTTTTTCAGTTCAAATCTCCCAAGCTGCAAGTGGTAGCTTTTGTCCCTTGTCATATTATAGAAGAAAAGTTTGGCTCCAGCATCTTTGTGGCCTTCCTGTAGCAGTTGTCAGCTACAGCTGCTAGGAAGGGCTAGGAAGAAACTGCTGATGGAGCTGGTGTGATTGCAGCAGTGAACCAGAGCCGGCATGAAAGATGGTGATCCTGGGAGAGTTAGTCAGGGGATGCTTTTGCAGTGCTGGGGCTAACTTAGTTCTCTCAATTATTTTCATTCTAATGACCCAATTTTTCTGTCCCTTGTAAGACAATTCTTCTTGAATCACAATATTTAGAGCAATAATTTGGGTTGGAAGGGGTCTTTGGAGGACATCTGGTCCATACCTCACCTTGATCATGCCAGAGAGCATGTGAAGCTGGGGTTGGTAGAAGTTCATCCTTCTTCATCAACAGCACAGTAAGCAGAAAGCAGCTCACTGGTTTCTAGAGGGCTGAAGTGAGACAGAATGGAGAGACTGGCCTTGTCCTCAGACTCCCACTTATTCCTTAGCCCTGGAGGAGTAGAACATGGTGCTGTTTTAATTGCACAGCAGAGGAGGCTCACAGTTGTGTGACAAATATGAGCCCTCATGGTCTCAGATGGAGGCTCCATCCATGCAGCAGTTGGTAACCTATGTTGGGAAGCTCTTCAGGGTAGGCCATGGAATTTACATGTCTCTGTGTCCTGAAGAGTGCTTCTGATGGGAATTATTGGGAGCTCCCAAATTATGTTCACTCATTTCATTTCTACAGCAGACTTCTTGCGTGCTACTGGGAAGTCCCTTGTTGTCTCTTCATTTCCTTTTCCCACCAGGAAAATGTCTTCTCCTTCTCCCATTTAAGCGATGCACCTGAGGAAAGGGTTATTTTTACAGGCTCTGGCTGTACACAGAGCTTTGCACTGCTGGGCTCTGGTTATCTTGAGGAAAAAAAACCCTCAAGTGGGATAAAAACTAAATCCTAAAAATAGCAGGCTGCTGAGCAGGTTTGTGGGGCCGCTCTGCAGAGAGCCAGCGAGGCAGGCCTAGGAATGCAACCAGAAAAGGACGCAGGGCAAGGGGAGAGACAGCCCTTTCCACTGGCCCCCACCTGCCCCTCTTTCCCCTACTGTGTGAACCTACTGTAGATTTCTTGAATTTCCCTTTGATGTTTATCTCCCCCCAGTAATTCTGTTTGGGGGATTTGCTGAAGCGACGTTTAGAAGAATACAGCCTGGAATAGGGCGGCCGAAGGGCGAAAGAATGTTAGAAACAGGATTAAGATCATATTCTACAAGCGGTTGTCAGCCGCTGAATAGGACTAAAGTTTCTTATCGGGCCGGGGTGCCAGAATGCCTTTGGATTCTTCTCCCCTCTTTCCCTCCCCTCTGCACGGGGCTTTCAGCGTGGCGGGGAGAGCACAATCATCGCCCTGAATGGGGAGGTGGGATCTCGCAAGCTTCGCCCCATGGCGCAGAGGCTGGGAGAGGGGGTCAGGGGGTTGCTGCGGGTGTCGTGGGCAGGCAGCCTGGTTCCTTGGGAAAAATTAAAAAAAACCCCAACAAATCAAGGCAATGGTGGTTCATGCTGAAGTGGCCAGAGGATTTTAAGGTGCAAACCTCTCTATTAAGGGGAGAGTATTCCCTTTTGAAAGTCCCAAGCTCAGTTTCTTGATTTTTTTGGTAATATAAGTTTTTGCATGAGATTTCATGGCTTTCACTGGGCATTTTAGTTGTTATTTTCTTTTTCTCTTTTTTTTTTTTTTCTCAGATGGGACTGGCATACTGATGGGAACTTAATTGGAAATATTTGGGACGTGCTTCTGAATGTTCCAGATAATAGGAAACAGAAGTTCCAGAAAAACAGAAGAATTTGGAAATAAGGAGAGGGAAAAAAAGAAAGTGTATTTTGAAAACCAACAAAGGCAAAAATACTTGTGAAAGAGAAGGAATTTTGGAAACTTTTGAAGCTAATTTCATAGAAAACAAAAATACAAACACACTGAGCTTGCTGAGCAGTGGAATCAAGTACTATTAAATTCCCTTCTGTGCTCATTTCAGAAAGCTAAGAGTATACAGCCTTTTGATGTTTCCACCTGTGAGGTGCTTTTGTCTTTTTTACAGGTTAGGACCTTATAATAGAGAAGATTTTGAAGGGGCCAGTGTCCTCACTTTTCCCAACCTGCAACACAATGAATGGATCCACGTGAGTTCTCTCAGATGTGTATGTTCCAGTAGAAAAGAACTGTTTCTGTTAAAATATTCAGATTAATTTAGGGAAATCTGGGTTTCGTTTGACTATTGTATTTAGACTATGTGAGCGTGGAATATTTTTCACTTGTTCTGCACAAAGCAAGCAGAAACCTTGCCATCACTTCTGGTTTGTGTTGGAAAAAGAAGTCTTGCAGGTACTATCATTTTTGGTCTGATCAAAATAGCTGGGGAATGGAACAAATTAGCTTTCAGCATTATAACTACATGTAGCTATTTTGTAATGAGGGATTGTGTTTTTCTGTAGCCCTTACTTGATTTAAAGTATCAGGAAAACTTTGTGAGAGACCCATTGATGAACAAGAGCTCAGCAGAAGCAGTAGAAATACAGCAAGAGGAATTGTTTTCCCAGTTTGAAATATTTGGTGAGTGAGGGGTGCAAAAGCCAAAGGGCTTAAACCCCAGCTCCTGGAGACCTATGAATATGAAAGCATTTCTGCTTTTAAATAAGTTTTGCCCTTGTGGTTTACAGAAATTCAACAGCCAAATTCTGAAGTCAAGGAGTCCTTTATCTACATGACAAAATCTCATTAATTATTTGAAGGTCTTGAGAGTAACTTTCTTGATGCTTATGGTTGGTAATACTGTGAATCTTGAGTGAAACAGGGAATGAATGACATTACCACGTCCAAAAGCAATGAGGTTCAGGAAAGTTAAATAGCCCACACAAAATGTTTTAAAATAAATTAGATTTTTAAAATTCCTCCATTTTTCATAGTCCTTTAACAAGTCCCTTAACATAGTCCTTTTAACAAATAATGCTTTCAAGTCATACTACAAAGCTATGTTCTGTAGTTCCTATTGATTTCGTTTGGAAATTTGCCTAAATAAAATGTGCCTGCTTTTTTTTTTGACTCTTTAAATCCATCATTCCTTGCTATTAGTCCCAGACTTTGTTACATTGCTCCCCGCTATGATCAACCCTCATTGCATGAGTGCAACCTACTTGTGTGCCATAAGAGCTCCTGCCCCAAGGAACTGCTGTATTTTCACACTTAAAACTCAAACTTCCAATAATCCTCAGTCTTTTAAAGTACCAGAATATGAACACTCACTCCTCGTTCAAAGCAAGCTCAAAGAGATGGGGCTATGGAAGCAGAAGGAAGCATCATGAGGGCTGTTTGGGCCAAAGATGCTCTATGGTCAATGTCCACATATATCACTCACATATTCCTTCTATTCTGCTCCTGGGTTGTTGTTTCTTATGTAAATCAAAGACTTATACAAATGAAAACCTGATGAATAGATTATGCTGGTTAAAGATGGTGTTATTAGCTTCCTCTCATATTTGGGGAACTCAGAGGACCTTAAAGCCATGTCAAGAGATTGCAGTAACTCCATCAAGGTGCACCAGGGTATGGGAACCACCTTAACGTTCCTTCCCCAGCAAACTGCTCCCCAAGAACATGCCCAAGGGCCTGCTCCTTCCCTCCAGTTTGCATTTGTCTGTGGTTATACCAGCCATTCCTGAACACACACTGGTGTGTGTAACTGGGAGACATTGGGAGCAGCTCTCCGAGGAATTTTCCAGGAAAGTAGCACAACTTTTGGAAGCCGACTGAATGCAAAGCAGGACTAGATCTGACTCCTTAATGCTCATAATACCAATGTCACAGTAGTGCCTTCACCTTGTGCAAGGGCAGCTTCATGTCCATTCCCACCCTGCAACTGAAGCAGATAAAGCAATATCAAGTATTTATTCTAGAACACTAAATAATCTATATAATCTGCTTGGCCTTTTTAATTGCTTTTCCTTTTTAACCAAGGTTGAAACATAAAACAAGGGTACCTTTGAAAGAGGAAAAACCTTTTCAAGGATCACTGAGAGATGAACTGTTACCCCAAATCCCTGGAAGTGTTTAAGACCAGGTTGGATGGGGCCTTGAGCAACCTGGTCTAGTGGGGGGTGTCCCTGCTCATGGCAGGGAGGTTGGAACTAGATGATCTTTGAGGTCCCTTCCAATCTAAACCAATCTATGAATCAATGAATCTATGAAATCCATAGAAGAGTATCAGTGAGAAATTTGCTTCTACCTCATAAATGTATGACACAACTGTCCGCTGGTAGCTCCTGGTTGGTTTGGCACTGCCTGTATGGTGCCATCATACATATGGTATCATATTTATCATATCATATCATATCATATCATATCATATCATATCATATCATGCCATGATGATTGCATCACTCAAAGCCACCACTAAACTCATCAAAATACAAACCCAAATACTGAATTTCTTTCCCCGTGATGCTGGCCTGTACTGTGGCCATGCAGGCTGAGGCTGGTGAGCTCAATGATGGGCACCAGCAGCAGCAAAGAGCTGGCTGGCACTGGGTGACAGTCAGGGTGACAGCCAGGAGCCTGCGAGGGGGACAGGTGGCTCTAAACACATGCTTAAACATGGCGCTATTGGCCCAATAATCGGTAACATCGAGAGGACGACATTAAACAAAATAATAAATTGTGTGCTGGGCTTCAAATTGGATCCCCTTTTTTATTTGATTTTGCTAGGATTTATTCCACTTGACAAACCATGCTGTTTAGAATACAATAGTGGCATAATCACAGCCCGAGGCCCTCATTCTTCAAGATAATGGGATACTTATTCATCTAAGGCAGGTACAAGTCTGTCCTTGGCTTTCATTTTACAAGATTACTTGTATTTCTGTCTCGTTTGCAATAGGTGATATCTGTCAGAAGGCAATTTTCAGACAATTTGGGGTTCTTAATATTTTGTCTTTAAACTCCTTTGTTGTTGATTTTTCCTTCCCCCCACTGCTTGACATACATTTGGCAAGTAACCTGCGGACAAGCCACTTCCCCCCCCCCTTCTTTTAAACAAATAAATAAATAAATGGCATCTCTGGCCCTGTTTACATAGCTTGACAATTTATTAGTTAAGCGTGACAGCACAGGAATTTTTCAATGTACAAGGCATCCTGGCTGGTGCATGTTCCACTTTACCCTCAAGAAAAAGAGAGCTGGGCTTGCTTTTGTCTGGCCTGACAGTCTGAAGGTTCAGCAGATAGGAGCCCCTCGTACCCCCAGAGGCCTGTCAAAAAGCCATATTTTAAAGGCCAACTGGAGTGGCTGAGCTGAGGTCCTGATTCAGGCTTTGAGGGCTTAACTTCAACATTTTTTCTAAGTAAAGATGAATGAAAAGCGGGTGTTTTGGTTTTTTTTTGGCAGGAGCGCAATGATTTTTTCAGATATTGTTGAGAAATGAAAAGAAAAAAATATTGGTCCACTAGCAAGGCTCTGCTTAAAAAGAAACATTTGCTTTTTCAATTAAAAATTAAGTGAAATAGGGAAAAATACATGATAATCTGTTTGGATCTAAGAAGTATTTGGATAAAATTCTAGCTATTTGGGATTTTAGCCCTTCTAGATTCCTTACATGAAAAGCTCTTCTTGTTTCTCTGCTTTCCCATTTCCCCTTGCTTATTCCTTCAGCCCTGGGCTGCTTTTGGGTACCCCAGGATCATTTGTCCTTAAATTTTGATTCTGAAAATGTAACAGCTCCATCTCAGTTGATGCTTTTCTTTTCTTTCCCCCTCTTCCTCATCATCCTTGTTGAAAGCTGCAAGAACGTGGGCAGATGCGAAGCCTCCTCTCAGCCCTGACTCTTGTGCTGAGACCCGATGGAGTCGTGTCACATTCCTGCAGGTAACGTAGCCCTGCAAACGTCCTGGGAGGTGGAGGGACTTAAAAACACAGGTGGAAGCAAAGCAAACAAACAAAATTGGGGAAGTGGAGCTGAAATCAAAAGCACATCTCTCGTCTCTCTTTGTTTAAGCTGGTTAGAGGAGCTCTGTGCAAAGAGGAATTACTTTGAGGCAACTCAGACACCTTTCTTTTCTCTGTGGGTGTCTCTGAAGGCAAAACTAATTCACTTCTGCTCCATCAGGTCTCCCTTCCATTGTTCCCCACTAATGTAATTTTTTTTGTCTTACTTCAGAAACATTCCTGCCTGAGTAATCGTCTCCAGCACGAAGGGCAAGGAGAGGAAATTAAGATGTTATTGAGGGTTTGAGAGATATCTCATGTTTCGGAGTGGATCAGAAGGCCCTTTTTATTTTCCTTTAAGGTGCCTGTTATGTGGAGGTGAGGCAAACATGTTGGATGACTTAGCTGGGGGAGAAGGCTGGGGTGGAGTGGGGTTGGTCTTCAGGAAGCTGTGATGCTTCTCTCTTCCCTTGACACAGCAATAAATATGTCCTTAATTCCACGCAAGGGTCTGTCTACAACAGAAAATCTCTTGGCAGAAAAGTTTCATCTTTGGTGGTCTCCACAGGGCAATCACAAGCAGTTTTTGCTAGAGGGTTCCAAATTTCACCTGGGGAAGGGAGGACACTGGGCTAAGGCAGGTGTCAGATGAGACTTTTTTTGTGATAAGGAGCAAAACTGAAGCTGACACATAACTTTTGAGTAGTTTTTTTGCCTTCAACAGCCACAAGCTGCCGGGAACTGAGCCTCTTCCACCAGGCGAGTGATTTATCTTGCTATAGGAAAGTTCATTTTTTAACTAAAGAACAATGGGACCATACACATGAAAATCCATCAGCAAATATTTTTTCCAGGGTAACACAGTGGATTTCAGTTTTTCCCATGTGTTTCCCAGGGCAGCTGTGGACACCTGCATGGAAATTTTAAGTTGACCTCAGAACTGGTTTGGTTTTCTCTGCTCCTTTTCATGGTGTCCTTGGAGAGAAGGTTTTCTGTCCCCAACAGTCGCCCTGGCCATGGCCACCAAACCACTAAGATGGACCACTTGGTTTAACTCACAGAGCCTCTGTGCTGTTTGTGACCTATTAATTGACTCCATAAGAAAGAAATAATGGTGAAATTAGCATAAATATTTCTTTTGAGATTAAACTGTGCTTGCAGCTGTCTTTGCAGTAAAGAGTGGTTGGTGTAAAGTTTGCTGTGCAAAAATAATAGCTCCAAAGTCAGTCTGGGAGTAGCAGGTACCTCACCTGAACTTCCTGATGGTGGTGTGACCCATAGGCCACCCCATGGGCCATGCCATGGGCAACTTTTGTTATGGAATAGCTCCAGTCTGATCCTATCCCCATGCCCTATACCATGTTAACTTTTAGTGTCCCAGTGCCCTGTGGAAAGGAGTTCCCTTGGCTGATACATTCTGTAAACTGGGCCTCCTTAGTTTGCTTTGCAGATGACAAGAGTGACCTTAGGTTTGTTTATTCAGTGTCCCAGTTCTCTCCAGTGCAAGAGGAACAACCCCATGGGCTTTGCAAATTGTGCATGAGCTGTGCTGTGAACTGAACAGTCACAGCATGCGGTGGAGTAGAAAACAGTGCTGTGCAGATGGTGTCACCAACATGGAGCGCTTTATGTCAGTTTGTATCATTTTATGCTGGCTGTTATAAACCTATCCAGATTTCTCAGTCATGTCTTAGAGTGGACCAGCCATCGTGTGATGGGTTTTTCCACTACAACGCCTATAAAAAACATAAGGAGGAAATTTGATCTCCAAGGAGATGAAAAATCCTACCAACGTCATCTTATATTGGGCCTTTCACTATGTTTATTGAAATAACGTCTCATCCCTGTTTATCAGTTTGTCCATGTGTTCTCTTGTGGATACAGTGCAATCCAAAACTCTGATATTTCACTTTACTAAAGCAGAGAGAATGTGTTTGAAAGAAAGCCAAGATGAAGGAAATCCGTACCTTGCTGGTGGACTGAGTAGGATTTTTGCCTCTGTGTGGGAGTGAATTAACTTTGCTTTAGGTCCCTGCATTCCCTGCTCAGCACTAGTTGGGAAGATGATTTGCAAAAATCTGCAGAGTGGATGCTGCTGAAAGCTTGAAGGTCTGTGAACGTGGCCTCTGGTCTGGTGGCTTCCAGGAAAAGTGAAATTGAGAAATGGACTTGACATGTCCCAGCACTGCCCTGCGCCTGGCAGGAAAACAACTTGGGTTTCAGGTTTGTGGAAGAGAAGCAGTATTAAGGCTGCAAGGGTGCAATACAGACAAGCTGCTCCTACTCCGGAAGCACTGAAGTGAGACTGAGGCTAATCGCAGGTCTTGGCTGAACTGCCTGGATGAGTCCTTGGTGATTCAGGCCTTGGATAAAACTATTTCATGGATATCTGTTGATGTCAGTGGATATCAGACCACATCTTCCAGGCTCTGAGTCTAATCTGGTAAGCCTAGTGTAGGTGAGATGCAGTCCTACTGCTTCTGCACTTTGATACTTTCCTGCCACTACAGGAGTGAAAATATTTTCCTCCATCAACTGCAAAAGGCAAAGGATCAGCTGCAGTCTGATGGTAGAGAGATTTCATCCCACCAAGGGATGCTGGACTGACCATATCTGGTGGTGGGAGAGACTAGAGGAATGAAGCCAAAAAATTCCCCAGGGCTGAGCAAAAAAGCAATCTTCATCCAAAAAGGGACCACAAATCCTGGAGGCACCAAGTAAAATGTAAGCAAAAGCCTCAAGTGAGATACAGACAAAAGTTGCAGGTCACTTAGACATTATTAATATTTGCTTTGTCAAGGTGAGCTGGGTTTCTCTGACATGTGCCTTGCAGCAGGTTGAAATAAAAGGCCAGCATGGTTCCTTCTGGACTTGCAGCTCCTGAAAACAGAGACAGCCCAGTGTGTAATAGGATCTTCATTGCTATTCCACAGCTTGAATAACATTATGGTGACTTTGCATAGATTTTTGCCCTTAATGCAAATAGGGAAATGATTTTCTAATCGAGTAAGATAAGGCTGAAACATGATAGATAGAGTTGGGCTTGTTAATGAAATACAAAGAAGTGGCCTGTAGCTCCATAAACTATTCTTAAAAATAATGCAGCATTAAAAAAAGGGGTTTCTCTGGCTAGCAGTGATGTGAGGGAGCCATGATGCAAATCTTTGTAATGAGTGCATTTCGATGAGCATTTGAAAAATATATATGTATTTATTTGCATTGATATGTTTATATAGCTTTACATATCAACTTAGTCAGGAAAAATTGAATAAAATGTCTCAGGTCTGGGAAATGAGAAGAGATTATGAAAAGCAGATTTAATATAGCACCATTTTTTGATGTTTGTGGCACATTTCATCATACTGCCAGAGACACCCAATTACACAGCTTGCAGAGTAATCAGCAAATGGGGGATCCAAAGGAGAATATTAACTGTGGTCTTTTTTTTCCCCTTCCTCCTCCTCCTTCTTTAGCAAATATTATGTTATGCTTTATGGAAATGGATCAAAATGCCGCATGTGCAGTTAATACTGAGCTCTGGAGCTCTTTTAAATCTTATTTTTCCCCCTCACATTGTATTTTTCTGGAACAAACCTCCCAATAACTCTAGGACATGGTCTTTAAGGTCAAAACATCACCTTAAACTTCCTGCAAGTTTGAATTCCAGTTTCAGCAGGTGGTTGACTTTACCTTGTTGACCTTATTCAAGGGGGAAAATCAGGTCTTACGGTTAATTGCAGATAACCTCATGCGAAGACATGATCATAGCTCATCTGTGCATTTCCCTCTTGGTGAAGGCAGGAATTGACCCAATTATTTGTTGGCCTTGAAGGTCACAGACACTCCTTATCCACAAGGTTTTTAATATTCAAAGCAACCCTGTAACTGCAGTGAAAAAAGGAGATCTAGTGATTAATATTCCCCTTATTGTGGAAAAAAAATAGCAATATTTGCAGTCTAGGACAATTGTGGCTGGCTGATATTTTGGGTGCATGTGATGAAACGGTCCTCGAAGGCAGTGATGGAACCAGGTCAAAGGAATTAGAACTAAAAATATGGCAGTCAGGGGTGTTCCCAGGCTCTGCCCATACTCCCACTGTTCCTGGCTCTCTGCCTGGTTTAAGAGAAAGTCACTTTTCTTGAGAATGTCAGGAAAGTTATTAATCATTATTACAAATGCACTTGATTTTCCTTCCCGATGATTTTTTCCCTACTGTGTTTTTTCCTCTACAATGTTTCTACTGTTGGGAAAAGAAACTAGGAAGTCATATTGGTGGGGGTTGTGACATTCTGAAATTGAATAATTTGATTCTTTTTCAAGAGCTTCAGAAAATAAATCCAGAATTATTTTTTTTTCCCCATCAGCTTCATCAGACATCAAATTAGGCCTGCAGCCAAGACAGAAAGCCCTAGACATCACTAGGAACTTCTTGCCCAAACAAAAGTTTTGCCATCTAGGTGATGTCCAAACTAACCCTGAGGGAGCAGCATGGTAGAGGAACAAGCTTTTGAAAAGCTTCTCTGCCATATTTTTGAGCACAGCCCACCATGGCCAGACCTAGAAAAGGGACAAGTCTTCCATCAAAAAAAACAGGAACATCCCCAAAATTGCATGAAAATGCTACTCATTTGAGAATGGTCAAATTTATCCTGCACTGATGTCTTGAAAGACAAGCTCTCTGGTCAGGCCTTTCCCATCACCATCTCATCAGGCATGAATTTGTCTCTTGGCATCTACTGAAAGATGATGAGAGAGCAGACCCCTTATGCTTGCCTAGCACAAGGTGCTACAGCAATTGTTTCAGTGTCTTGCAGCCAAAGGGGCTTTTCCCCTGCCATCCCAGTTGAAGACAGTGACGCTCAACAGCAAGAAGCTGATATTCTGCACCATTTTGAGCAGACTTTTCCTTGTGGTTCCAGCCTTCCCTGGCCGACAGGCAATGGCACTTGCCACCATTGCCAGGAACGTGGTGATGCCAAGAGGCTAGGCAGGAGAGCATGGTCTTTGGTGTGAGCACCATTACCTGACCCACACTCTTGTGTCCAGGTTTTCTGCACTAGAAAACACCCTGCAGCCCACCAGTGACACGGCTCAGGTACAAAACAGGGCAGCCTGCTTGCATTTACACCCCTACTGATCGGCTCAGGTAGTTGTTAATGAAGGATGCACAAAATAAATTTTCCTTTTTTTTTTTTTTCTTTTTTATTAGTGGAGTATGAAAACAGGCAATAATTTTACAGAAAGCAGGACTGGCACAATTGGTACATAGCATCATGCTGCAGCTTTTTGGAAATGAATATAAACTCTTTTTTTTTTCTTCTTTTACCTACCAGAATAAATAAATATGATACACATTTGAGTTCCTCAATAGTGAATTCTAAAGCACAAGGTCTTACACTACAGCTCAATTTTACAGCAGTCTGTACAGTGTATTACTTTGTTTTCCTTTTTGTTCTCCTTTAAAAGCCTTTGTTCCTTTGCAAGATAGGTTTGACACACAAACACAGTTACACTTTGGAGCTAATTGTACACCTTGGGTCAGAAGCTGGGAAAAAAAATTAATTGTTCGCCTCCTGACATGAGAAAATAAACTAAATAGTTATTTTCCATTGCACAGACACATCTAAGGTTCTGCTGTATGAGGTGGCCCTACTCAATTGCTAGAGCAATTAGAAAAGGCTTTAGCCATTCATAGGGCACCAGATGCAGTATTTAACTTGTGATGGGTTTAATGTGTGTCTTAGAAAGCTTTTACAGAGGGCTTTTAGCTTGGAGCCCAGATTATTAAAAAAAATAATTGTATGCTTTTGTTAGTATACAACAAATCTTATATTCTTTACAACTTAATCTGGGGGCTAAGTTTTGTCCTTAGCTGTGGCATTGCTCCACTGAAATCAGTGCAACTATTCCACAATGTCATCACAGCAGTGATGAAGGTCTTACTTTACATAGTACTGAGTCTTACTTTAATAATCTGAGCAGGTTCCTCTGAAACCAGTAAGCTTGCGTGACCTGGGACGTGTCCTGGATTTTATACGGGGCCCCGAGGCCATGCTCAGAGTTGGCATTAACGAGAGCCTTTCATTAATGGGAGGCACCCATATACAGAAGAGGTGCCATTAGCATCTCAGCTCTTGCAACTCTTCCCCAGGCAGCCTGAAGAGAGGTGGACAAGGCGAGGCTGCTGCTCTCCGTGTGGCTGGGAACGAAGCAGCGCAAAGTCCGTGGAAAACAGAGGACATTAATCATTACTGGGCTGTTTTGTAACATGGTGGGAAAGTCACACACACACATCAGAGCAGAGCATTTTTTTGTTTGTTTGATCTTGCTTCGCTGGAAATTTGTTTGGGTTTTGGGTTTTTGTTTGTTTATTGCACCAACCTTTTCTTATCCCTCTGCTATGGATTTGGATTGAGAGCAGACCTACTCAGAGAAATAGCTTTTTTTCACTCAGTAGAAAAAATAGGAGATGTATTATGTTGTTCTAGAACAGATTATAAAAAATCAGCAAGGGGCACATGGAGGGGTAAGGAGGGAGGAAAAGAAAAATCAACACAGCTTGTAAAAACCAGCAGGAAAGTTCTATAATTGACTTTTTTTCAAACCTAATTGAGTTATGTTTCATAGCTACTGTAATTAAACTAATAGAATACGGTGGATTTGAATTTGCATTTCCTTTCTACAGAGGTTTATTTAATCCTGTATGTACGAACTCTTCAGAAGTGTCCTGAAATTGCTCAAAATCATCAGGTCAATGGAAGTACCACACGTGGCACACAGGGACAGAAAGAGCTCCAGTGCTCTCCTCTTTGTCCACCAGCTTTGCTGTTTTCTTCAGCAAAGATGAGCATCTATTTGGCTGGCTGCTGTGACAACAGAAACCTAGAGCTGGGTTCTTCACATGGTGAAATACCTAAATGAGAAATTAGACTGGGGGGATCTGCTTGTTGATGGTTATTTTTGTGTTTGGGAGCATTTTTCTGTTTCCTACACAGCAAATTATGATTTTTGGTGGAGGAAATGCAGGCAAAACTTCTCTCTCTCTTTATTCCCGTATTCACCATCAAGGATATTTTCATTTCTTAGCCAAAAAATGAAGAAGAAGAAGAATGGAAAAAAGAAGTTCCCTTTTTGTCTCCCAGCATCATTACTGGATCTTTTCTTACTGATAGTATGAAGTATTTCTTCTGCACTATTTAAATACCTCCTTTATTTTATTAATACCTATCAGACATCTCTTGCAGAGTAGAAGAAATTTAACTGCAAACTTTTACACTGAATATTGTGACCTGTTTTCTCCTGAGCTCTGATTCTGCAAGGGCTGTAGTTGAAACCTTTAAAAATTCGGTAAGCAGGGTTTGGAGCCAAAGCAGCTTCACTGGGAGAGGCAACGTAAGAAAAGCCATAAGAGGGGAAAAGACCGGCAGAGGAAATCTCCAGATTCACAACCTGTGGCAAAATAGGAATTAGGGAGATTTTTTTGCAGTGTCTCCATCACTGTTTTTAGAGGGCTGGGTGTATCCCTTTCCCAACCTCTGTGCCATGCTGTGCATTTATTTGGCATTCATTTCATGCATTAAATAATCAACTTGATCGTCTGCGTTATGAAACCCAAAATGTTACACCTTTTTTCACATTTATCTCCCTGCGGCTTAAACTGTACCAAGCATGCCCTGCCCTGGCATCAGGTTGGCACAGCATCCAGAGATGATAGACAATTTTTTTTTTCCCTATAATAGTTCATCTATCTGACAAGGCAGGATCTCTGGGTTACACTCCAGGCATTTTATGCCCGTGATGGAAGAAACTGTATTATATCCAACTGCAATGTTTGTTAAAATGCATCAATAAGGGGAGGGAAACCTCATTGTATTTTGTTTCTGAGACTCTACCAACAACCTAATTTCCCTAAATATATAGGGATGGTGAAAGGAGAACAAGCAGACCTTATATCACAAGTCAGAGGAGATTTGCAGGAGTTCTTCCCATCTGAAAAAAAAGGATCATGTTTGTAAAATTCAAAGAGGAATGATGCAGAATCACTCCCTCCAGTCTTCCCACTGCGTACACAGACTTGGATGGAGAGTTTCTCCCTGTGAGGTTTCGGGGTGTTTTTTTGTAAGAAAAAGCCCCAAAGCCCAGAAACATTAAAACAATATACAGTTTTGACAGATATTGCATTATTAAACTTTTAAAAGTGGGGATCTTAGATTCTTGCTTTTTTTGCATTTCCAAATCAATTTTGGCTTTATGTGTCAGCTTACTCCCATTGTGGCTGTTTAATTTTGACCAAAGGAAGATAAAACCCAAACTTGGCATAAAATACTTCAAGGGCTTATATATATTTAAGGCAATTTATTTTTTTTTCTTTTGTTTATTTTTAAATTTTGGATATTTTCAGCCTGATTCAGAATGGGAGAAATAATCTCTACCTAAGAAATATTCACAAGTCCTGGTCCAGGATCAGCTACACCTCAGTCAGCTGCAGCACCACACAGAAACGGATGAGGATGACACCAAACAGATATCCCTAGGGGCTGATGGAGACCTGGAGGTCTCCTCTCCCAGTTTGCTTTCTGAGCTGTGCTGGCCTCGTCCCAATGTCTGTGGTTTTAATTGTGTGCTAGATGCTCTGTCTGGGAAGTTCCCAGTAGCTGCTCCAAGCCTGCTGTGGGGATGTCAGTGACACCTCAGGGGATGAAGCAGGTCAGGCACCAGGTTTGGTTGAGACGTGTGAAGATGATGAATGTTAAAATGAACTTTTGCACCACGGCAAGGGGAAGAGGTTCCATGGCTCAGTGGGGGAGGTCTCGTCTCCCTCCAGAGAACCATGGCAAATCTAGTACTGGATCAAGCGAGCTTATCTCCTGTGTTCCCTGTCCCCACCTTGAAGAAACAGGGCATAAATCCACATGTTCTGACATTACTGTAGTACATGCTGTGTTATCCATCATGACCTACGGTCAGGCTATATCTACCCTGATTCAAGCTGACATCACCCTTTCCAGCCCAGTACCCTGGCAGAGAAGAGATGCCTCTCTTACCTGGAATGGTACAAGAGTAACTACAACCCTCTGTTCTCTGCCTGAAATACCCACTGACATAAGCTGCAGTTTCATGGGCATCTTCTAGGCAGCTCCAAAACCTAAAAATGTGATGAGATTAGCAGGAGGCAGAAAAAATAAAGATGAATATAGCTTTTGGAGGAAGGAGGAATAGGAAAATTAAAGCTTTGTTCTGATGTCCCAGGTATAGGTGACAGGCTTCAAAAAATGAAAGTTGGGACTTTCAAAGGATCTTTTTGGAGACAGTAAATGTACTTTAGTGGTTTTAATTTAATCAGACTCTTCTGAAAGCAGCAACCAAAAATCTACTTCCTTTGAATACATTTGGTTTCAGCAAAATGGAGAATTCTGCCAGTCATGGGGGCTGACTTGACAAAGTCTTTCTAAAGCAGGACAGAAAACCTCAAAATTGAAATGTTTGGCACAACAGAAATATTTAAGAAAGATGCTCCATTTTCCTTGGAAGCTGGTGCTGTCAGTGAGCTGCCCTCCCTGGAAGTCTGCTCTTGCTGCAGCTTTATGAGAGGCAAAACACCATTTCCAATCAAACTTGGCTATTCTCATGTCTCTGTTTGCAGGAGTTAGATGCTTTTCCAAGAGAGATTAGGGGAGTTGAAAACACTGTTTCCCCCCATGTTTAAAGAGGTAATTTGACCCCTGGCTTCTGCCCTGATATCAAAGCAAGGTGGGAGTAAGAGGGACCATAGTCCAGCTGATCATCTGCAGTGAATTAGAACAGCTTTGCCCAGAGCATTAGTGGCAGATCTGGTTGTCTCCCTTGGGATTCAAACCTAGCACCTGCCACAGAGTAACTCTGGATTTTTTGGTTCTAGGGAACATTAGATATTAGATCTGGATACCATCCCTCCCTAATGCTCAGGATAACAGGAATGGGTTCAAAGGATTTATTTGGTTTGGAAAAAAAAACCCAAACCAACCATGATTTGAGTTGGCAGAAACATTGCTTCTCAACAAGGAAAACCACCCTAGGTTGAATGATGGGACATTCCAATGAAATGAGGCTGAAAGTGTTCACTGAAATAATTTTGAAGCTGGAGAATTTTGGCTACTTGCAAACCCTGCATTTTTGGCAAGTTGATCTATTCCCCCTCAGCTCCAGCAAATACAATGAGAATATAAAGCCCCTGCTTATCACCTGCTTTGGCGACAGCATTTCAGCATTTTCACTTGCTAACCAGTTTCTGAAGCTGTAGGGCTTAAGGGTAGAATTTGGTGATCAGAGTTCTTTTCTAGACACAGCTTGCATTAATCAAGTTTTTGTCAAAGAACCATATGTTCCTGGTGTATGAACACACCAGGAGTTCATACAAAGTTTTTATTGTTGTCTATTGTCAAAGTTAGACCAAAATGTTCTCCAAAAAGAAAACCCCATAATTTGTAAATAGCAGAGTTTACACATCACTGAAGATCAAGGAGGAAACATCTAGATCAAAAACAATCCTGTGAATTTGGCTTTCGTTTTTCTCCCTAGCCATCAGTATTTGGCCAATATTTTGTCCTCTGTTTTTGAACAAGTGCTATTAAAAAGTAAACAAAACAAAAAATTCTTGTCTTATAGGAAGTGCTTAAACAGGAAATTCACCTTCATGCCATTTCCCATCTGTTATACAATTAGCTTTTGTGGAGAAGGGAGAAGTGAAGTCATGAAGTGCACAATCATTTCTCTTTGTCATAAACACCTTTAGGATGCTGACCCAAGAAGAGCAACTAGCTACGTGCTGAGGTCGGGAGGGTGGTTGATTTGTAACTTTGATACTAGCTACTAAAATTGGAAAGGGGGAATAAAAGCAAAAGAGGTCACAGTTCTGTAACACTGACAGTAACACGCAGGCCATGGGTGGTGTCAACATTATAAACTATATACAAGACGAAGCAGGACTCGTTTCCCAAAGAATGCAACAACAACAGAAGAGGTGTATATCACACAGTTGGCACATTATTGTGGGGATGAGGAAAGGGGGCTTCTCCTGAACGTTACAGGTTTAACTCATGGCAGTCCATAGGACAGTTCATCTGTCTAAACACACATCCTCTCCCCCTTCCTCCTTAAATATTTAGAGAAGACCAGGCCAGTAACAATGTCTGATGCAATCATGGTGCTAATAAGACGTTAATAAATGTAAAATTTTCCCTGAAAGGGAGCACCTTACTCCAGGAAGAGATGAAGGTGGGTGCAGGTTCAAGGATGACATTTCTAGTGCCAATCTCTGATGCATCTTCTCATGGGCAATGGTAGCTCATCTAGCAGTCAGTTGGGTAGGGTGTCAAGCCCAAGGGACGCTGCGTGCTGCTTTGCCCGGAGCCTTAGGTTCTCAATACTTGTTGTTTTACTGTTCAGGCTTGGAAGAGAGCTGGAGGCCTGCAGGATGGGTGAGGACCAGACCTGCTGAGCGTGAGAAAGCGACTGGTAATATGACTGACAGTGCAGAGAGCTCAGTGGTGCCATGTTGACGTTCATGCCCAAGTAGGGCATGGCAGACGGTGTCCCCATTTCGAAGGAGGAGTAATGGACCAAGTTGTTGGTGGCTGCCATGTGCTGGCGGAATTGCTCCTGCAGGCGGAAGAGGCTCAGGGGTGAAGAGGAGTAGGAGTGAGTCTGAGCCAGGCCACTGCTGGATGAAGGCGTCACAGTCGCGCTGATAGGGGACTCTGCAGCAGGAGACAGAGGGGATGGGGGTTATTTCTACAGGCTGGATGCAGGTGCTGATCCCTACCCCAGTAAGGTTTGGACTGCAGCATGGGCTTCTCTTTTGCGTCAGGAGGGCAAACAAGAGGGGTTGTGTTAGCTCAGGAGAGCTAAATGTGTCTGTTCCATACTTAACATCTTACAGCGTAGAAATGGGGATGACCATTTGCTATGGCTTTCCTGCTGCCACTGGGCACTGTTATCCCCAAGCTCTAAGCTGAGCAGAAGGTCTTTATTCTTTCTGTGCCTGTGCTACAATAGACATCATACCCTCTATGGGTCATCTTTTAGTGCTGGGGACAAGAAAGCAAGTCTGGACAACCTACCTGCAAGCACCCACACCATAGGGAACAAAGGACTATACCCAGCCAACGCCTGGAAATGCCAGGTCCTGACACCAACCCCGATCAAGACGCTGCCCCTCACCTGCTTTTGGGCTTGCTCTCTTGCAGTTCAAAGCCTTGCTGTCCAGACCAGGGCTCTTCTCCACTTTAGCCTCGTCCAAAGTGCTCTTAAACTCCTCCTCTCTGTCAGTCTGGTCCTCAGGCGCTGACTCGCTGGCTGACTGCTCTGACAGGGTCAAGTTGAGGTCCGTGCCTACCTCACTTGGGAGGCTCTGGACCTTCTCAGTGTCCGGGGTGGTGGCCTGGGTCTCAAGCACGGTTGGCTCTGTCTTTCCCTCACTGTGACTCCCTTCACAGTCCTTCTGCTTCTGCAGCTGCTCCTTCTGCAGGCTACGCTGCTTCTTCCGGAATTTGGCTCTCCGGTTCTTGAACCAAACCTTCAATGTCACAAACAGCAAGGGGGGAAAACTGGTGAGAATCCTGCTTAGTGCCAAATCCAGCATCATTCAGCCTGGGAGCTTCAGGGGAACCCCAAGTAATAAGGTACTGCAAGCCCACAGTGACCAAATTCCACTTTCTTGGATCTTAGAGCTCTACCTGTTTTCAGCGCTTCTACAAATAACAACACAACAAATATATTTTTTTAAATGTCTAGTCTTGATGGTGATTCTTTAAACCACTCCACTGGTGGGATTTTTTTGTTTTGTTTTGTGATTTTTTTTCTAAATTGCTCAGGCAGTTATGTCCAACCAATATATCTTATAGCCGAGTCTGATGACATTACATTGGCTTACAGTATAGTGCTCTGTTAGTTTCTAAAACTATTTGGTCATAAGTGTACCACAACTATGGTGGCAATACTCAAAATAAGTCCTTACAGGCATGGACTGTTGTCTGGGAACTGAGTTTAGGGAAGGAGGAGAGAATCCATACTTTTTTAACCTAAATCCATAGACATAGATTGGAAGAAACATTTGCAAATTTTGTTAGTGTTGTTTGGTTAGTTAGATGAGGAAACAAAAATTTTGAAGATCAGAAACCACCTGAAAGGAACTTGTAGAGAGGTGGATGCCGTTCTCTTCTCACAAGTAACAAGCAATAGGAAATGACTTTAAGTTGCACCAGGGGAGGTTTAGGTTGGATATTAGGAAAAATTTCTTCACTGAAAGGAACTGGCTGTCCAGGGAAGTGGTTGAATCACCATCCCTGCATGTGCTTAAAAGCCATGTAGATATGGTGCTTAGGGACATGGTTTAGCAGTGGACTTGGTAGAGTTAGATTGATGGTTGGACTCAATGATCTTGAAAGTCTTTTCCAACCTGTGTGATTCTATGATTCTATGTATGTTTAGACATTTATAAAAAAGAACTATTTTTTACTACTATACTTCACACTGAAGAACTCACTATTTAGTCTCGTAAAGCCCAGCAATACAAGAACCTCCTCACTAGCAGATTATGAAGCATGTTGCACTAGTTGAAACTGAAAAAAAAACCCAACCAAAACCCGAAACAAATCTTGGCGTGAGATGTTACAAATATTGACACTGGTGGAAAAGAGCAGCTGGAATTACTTGGGTTTCTGCTGTTCTGAGAAAGCCAGAAAAGCTTTGCAAATAAATAAATAAATAGACTTCTGCCGATGTTTCTAAAATTTCCTCCAACGAAATGTGAAAGAACAAATGCAAACCAGTGTACGCTTCAGACAATCCTAAATTTAAAAAATATGCATGTGGATTAAGAATTTCTTTAGCAGATGTGTGACTTTGGATGATTTTATTCCCCCTCCCCCCGCCTTTGACAAATTTACTGCCCAAAAAACTTTGGTTACACTGGAAGATTTTTGAAGGGTCGAGGGAGCTATCAACCCTCTGGGAACCCCACTATATTCTTTTAAACATCCCTACTCATAATCAGTACCTGGACTCTGGCTTCAGGCAGGTTAGTGCACATAGCCAGCCGCTCTCTCATCACCACATCTGGATAGTGAGTCTTCTGGAAGGTCTTCTCCAGCGCCTCCAGCTGTTGGGCAGTGAAGGCCGTGCGACTTCGCCTTTGTTTGCGGTGCTGGGATCCATAACGTGCCTCCAAAATGATGTCTTGAAATGTACAGCCGTTGGAAGACAAGAAAAGTGGCCAATTTAATTATTGGAATTTGTATACTGACAGTTGAATGAAGCACTTGCTGACACCAGATGAACCTACAAAACATTTTTTTTCACAGCTCTAGATCTAATAAAACACATATACGCATTTTGCTGGTTAACTGAGGTGTCCGAGGAGACAAAACCTCTGACTAGAAAGTCTGTTCTGGAGAGGGAATCTCTTTCTGTGACAGCCGTGAAAACTGTTGAGATTCCAGAGCTAAATTTAATTGAAATAAACCAATCTGCTCCAACATTAGTGGGACAGGACATACAGATACCCAGACCCCACTGTGGCACAAGTGTCTTTCATTAAGAAACACAATCAAAAACAAAGTTAGGAGATTCACCATTGTAACCAGGAGAAGGACCCAATATTATGTGTCATGTTCTCTTTGAAGCAAAGGGCAGAGCTTCAGTAGGCTTCAATGCTACCGTGATGTGCTCTGCTGATCAGTGGGAAGAGCCCATGCAGCTTGAACACAGCTGCCTCGAGCTCATTTTGTTGGCAGCAACTGCATTAGAAGACATACATCTCCCAGAAACCAGGCTGAGCTGGCTCTTCTTTAGTGTCTCATATGTAGCTCACTGTACTCTTCAAGGTGTGATATTGGAGGGCTGTTCTGGGCTCCAGTTCAGGAAAGCACTTAAGCTCATGCACTTATGTGTGTTTTTAGCTTCAAAGCACGTGTTTTACTGAGCACAGACATTCTCCAGCATCTGGGGTGGAAACAGCAGCCAGGAGCAAGTCCAGTCCCACTGACTGCAAGCCCAGAGCTCATGTGCAGAGCTCTTCTCAGTAGAGAAGCTACTCACAAGGTTTGACTTTGCAAACGGTTCTTGCAAAATTGAGGGCAGAGAAGAAATTCAGACTGAGGAAAATCTGAGGTCAACAGTAAAGGGCTTATTATTTTACCAGAGGCGTTATTATTGCACAACAGTCAGTGGGAGTAGGAAGATCTTAAATCAATGAAAATAAGTTACTTTATAACGAAAAAAAACCCCCAACCTATTTTGTGCAAGTTGGGACATGCTGTGCTGTAGCACTGGAATGAAATACTCTGGCGAGAGATTTGTTCTCAAAGAGGAAATGTAGAAAGAGCAGTGTCTGGTATCATTTTTAATTCAGTTAAGAATGTGACTTCCAGTAGAAGGGAGGAATGAACACACTAGAAAACAACCCAAGAGGGCAAAAAGTCGGCATTATCAGTGCGCGGAACCAGACGAAGGCTCTCGCTGCTGTTTATTTGTGCTTTTGTCACGAGCATCATGGCATGAATCTAAACAATAAAACAAAACCTGCTGTCAGGCCAGCCCCAGAGCCACCCAGCCAGGTTCCAAAAACGTTGCCTAACGAGCATAGCAAATCAGCTTTGCACCGCTCAAACATTCCTCTTCCAAACTTCCAGCTGTTTCATTCTAGGTCAGCATCTGCAGCGCTTTTCTGTGCCATTGCCAAAGCCGCGTGGTTTTGGCAACCTGGAAAAGACGTGATCAGGTTAAAGGTCTCTGGCCAAATACAATATAGTGTTGGTTCCATACCAGAGGCTTTTGTGATGGAGGTATCGGAGTTCCTTGGGGACTTAAAACGCTGGTAAAAGCTGCCACTTTGGAGGCAAAGGCACCGTCCTTGATGCATTCAGATGCTGTTCACAGGGCAGCCAGGAGAGGAGAAGGGATGTTCCAGGACAAGAAATTAAAGCTACCCAAGAACATTTTACAAAGCTAACATTTGTGTTTCAAGTACAAGAAATCAGGAGAAAGGACATTCGTTAAACACCCTACCTGCAGGCTGGAATATTCCTGAATTTCCAGAGTAGAGGTTAGACCTACCAGCTCCCTGGAGGCGGCAGCTCATGTATTAAGTTTGGCCACTCCAACGCAAGCCAACCAGCAATTATTTTAATGTTTTAACTATGTTTTCAGGCTTTGTGCAAGACGGAGAATATAAATTGCAGGTGAGCCTTTGCAGTTACAATCAGAAACCTCTGTTTTCTGACTTAAGGTCATTTGCTTTTGTGCTGCTTTATTCTGACTGTCCCTGGAAGGCAAATGAGATCTATAACCTGCACTGAAAGATATTCAGAAGTAACAGAATGTGAAGCAACTGCAAAGCAAGCAGCTTGTAGGTATATAATGCCTACCTTGCCAACGATAAGCAGACAAGGGGACTGTGGGATTTAATTTGGAAAGTCTTCCAGGTGGGTTATTAATTTTAAAGATAAGAGGTCAGAAAACCAATTGAATCTCCTGGTCAAGAATATGAGAATAGATTTTTTTTTATCCTTTTTTTTTTAAATCTCTTTCTCCTTTTACCCTAGTTAAGGTCAAAGACATTAAGTCCTCCATGCTCTACTATACAAGATACAGGTGAGCACAAAAATCTTTCAAGCAATCCTTTCATCTAGGAAACAGGCATCTTGACACGCAAGGTCTGCAAGGCACATTGTGGAGTTCAGGACCATCTGCTCCCATCTGACCACCTATATACTGAATTGGTGAGGGAAGGAGGGGAGGGATGACCAGAACAAGGTAAGTGCCCACCTGTCATCACTCTGCAGACCAGATATAGAGCCAGGATTAGAGTCCAGGTCTCTTTGATCCTACTTTGATTCTTTAATTAGGAGGACAGTGATGCCCAGCTCTGCGCCATGGGCCCCCAGAGATCCCACAGGCCACAGTGAGTAGTCTGAGGAACCATGTTAAGGAGGTCGCTACTAGTAGCTGGATAAGGGCACATTGCTGGCATGAAGATTTGAGAATCAACTGTAGTTCACTGATCCAAAGACTCTGAGACCTTTACCACCATGCCTTCATGGACTACCCACATAGGAGGACCATTGTGAAACTTCTGCATCCTTGTTTTGGCTAAAACCCTTGTCTCTTTAATTTAGCCCACTAAAGTTGTCTAAATAGATAAGTTTTTCCACCTACTCTAGGCTGGAAGGAATCTCTCCACATTGGTTTTTTTCCTTTAATATCAGACAACTGGAAAGCTGTCTTAAAGCAGATGTGTAATTTTCAGACCATCAGGGAAGATTGTTCCATTAGAGGAAGGTCTCTAGACTCACATCTATGGTAAATTTTTGCTTTAGCTTCAGTATATTGGCCATCAGGTCTGCTCTACCACCCTGACCAAAACGGGGATGTTGCAACAGTTGACTATTGGTATTGCAGTAGCCTTTGATGGTCTCAGCCAGGTCTGGGCATTTTGTGGTAGATTGGAATGTAGAGCAGACATGTTTGCCCTACTATACCAAATATTCTCAGGTCTCCAACAATTATTTTTGAATAATTCCCCTACCAAATCGTAAAAGACTATGTGGACTTTGCACTTCCTTCTAACGACAGTATCAGTGCAGTGCTGTTACACTCATGGCTGAACACAGAAAAACTGGTCAGATGCTTTGGAGCAGTGGCTCCTGTCCCGCTGTCCTACCATCAATACTGCCTTGTAAATAACACTCTCTGGGGAAAGACACACGTGACTTTCTTTGACCCTGAAAAAGCTCTTTTATTGAAGGCAAAATACGAAAGCAGCAGAGAGAGACCCAGCAGGACTTACAAGAAAGCATCACCCGTGTCACGATCTAGGGTGGCCAGGAAGAAATAGGTCAAGGTGAGACCTAAAGAAGATCCAAATAAAGATCGTTTTCCAGAGAGGAAGAGTGTTTGGTAGGACAAGAAATGGAAAATAGTTGCAAGAAAGGGCAACACAGAAGAAAAAGCCATGGCCTGGGATGGCAGGAGATGGCTGTTAGGGGATGCAAGTCCTGAGCCCCTTGGTAGAGGAATCCAACTCGCTTTGTGCTCGTATTCATTATGCTGTTATTTATTAACAAGAAAGTAAAATTTTCTGATATTTTTTTGTCCACTTGCTACAACATATTTCAGTGTCTTTAATTCTCTTTTTTCAATCCCATATAGTAGGGCTGTGTACCTTCTCACCCCCAGGCTCCCCAGCCATGGGAGGCCAGTCTGCAGCAAGGTGCAGCAGTCCACTGGCAGCAAACACTGGAGGACACGTGTCACCTGCAGAGCTTGGCCATGTGGCCAATATTCAGGAGCACCCCATGCCAGTTGGCTATGTCACCCTCCATCTCCTGAAGAAGAGTTTCACTCAGTTCAAGCAACAAAGTTTGTTTGATTGTTTTCCCCCCCCTCCCAGGGAAGAGCAAAAGCCATGAGTTTTTCTTACCAGCCAGTCTCTCTGCCAGGGTGAGGGCATGGACTGAGGGCCTGTAGTCCGGGGCGTGCTGGGCTTGCTGAGCTGCCTGCTGGTGGAGGTTGTACATAGCACTCAGCGAATTCATGGCGTGGAGGGAGTAACCATTCACTCCATAGTGCTGCATGGTGACATAAACCTGGAAAACAGCAGCCAGTGGGAAGAGGTGCTTAGGAATGTGCTACTCCAGCATCCTGGTGCCTCAGCAGAGCTTTGGAAATGCTGAGTTCAAACTTAAACCCCTGCATGCAAGGCTCATTTCCAGCCTCCCAGCTCCAACAGGTTCTGGGACAGGAATCAAAATACCTCATACAGACCAAGAGCACCAACGACACTAGTCTGGCTTCCAAGCTTAGAGACCAGCATCTGACTATATCCCACTCACAATATGCTCAACAAAAGATGGGAAGGGGCTTTTTTCTACATATCATAAGAAAATGTATCATATTATTGTGACATTTAACAAACTAACCTAGCTCTGTCCCAGGACTAGCTGGGATTTTGTCCCTTTCATTACCTACACTGAGCTGTTCCATAATCCCATTGCTTAATATCAAACAATCTTTCTTATCTGAACCCACTCATGCATAATTTGCTTCCATTCATTTTTCTTAAGGTTCTTCTTAACAAAATACAAATGATACAGGGAAAAAAAAGGATGTGGTGTAAAAGAAAATAAATCTGTAGAGTAATAAAATGTTATGGCTAAAGAGGGAATTAAGGTTTGCAATAAATACTGACATTTCATAGCTCAATAGCATGGAAATTAGTTCAAAAAACTAAAGGCTTTTTTTCTACTGTGGGCTCTGCATGAAACTTCAAGCTGTATTTCCTCACGGGCCATCTGTAAAACTGAGCTCATACTGATCTCAGAAGCTGAATGATGGTTCATTCATCCCTGTTATAAATGGCTGAGGGCCTCCAGGATGCTGTTTCTGTAGTTTGTAAGACATGGGAAAGGAAGTTATGAAACATTTGCACAAATGAAAATTTTTATAACACCGTTTACATCAGCAAGTCATCATCTGGAAAGTTAGTGTAATGAATGAACATTCAGAGAAAGAGGTCCAGCTGGACTAATTTAAGGAAAGCAAACAGGTTATCTAGGCATCCTCTTAGAAAGCAGTTTGATCACTGGAGGGTGGTGGCTCAACTCCCATGATTTGCCTTTGGGATTGTCTTCTCAAAGAATCTGCAGTAATTATAAACCAATAACTTAGGAATTTAGCAGTTGGCCTCATTCCTGTTTCCCCAAGTCCCTTTTGCTCCACATTTCACCACGTCATTTCAGTGCTAAGAGTGCTGGTGGAAGGCAACAGATCCAGGGGTGGTTATACCATGAAGGTCTGATTCACACCCTGATTCCACCTTCATCTGCTTTGTGTCTCCCTCTTTGCTCACTCTAGTTTCACTCTCCAATCCTTTAGTTTTAGAATCAAAAAAAGATTGCTGTCTACCCAGCACCTACATAGAATCACAGAATCATGGAATACTTCCAGTTGGAAGGAACCCACATCCTACCTTGCTCTGTGTGAAGCCAGCCATATCTTTATGGCCCACACTACCTGTGATGTCCTTTTCTACCACATCCTATATAAAAGTATATGAAAAACCCCCTACCTCCTACTTCAAAGTACAGACAGACAATTTTTGTAAGAATAGCTGATTTATTGAAAAATGCATTTAAGGGTGCCTGAGACATATTTTGTAGCTAGCTTTGGAAAGCAGGGGAAAATGAGATCTGCTTTGTTTTATGGTATCCAGGCAATTACTTTTGAAATAATTTTCAAAATGTTTGATTTCAAAATTTACCCTCATTTTTAGAAAAGACAACCCTAAAACAAAATAATAACCTTTATCTATACCCTGCTAAGGTTTTATTCCCTCTAACAAGAGAGAAAGCCAATGTTTTTCTAAGCTGAACCACTGTGAAGATGGACATTTTTGGTTCAGATGCTGACCTAAACACAAGAATGCCATAGCTCTGCTCTAACTGAGCTTAGGGAAGACCTGAGCACTGCCAAAATTGTTGCTGGTTCTCTCTGATCAAGGTGAGGGACTTTGCATGCCAACAGATTTTTGGCATTTGCATTTTCCCCATGATGGGTTCACAGTGAAATTACAGCAGGGATGTTGCTTTGCTGGGCTGCACAGCTTTGATGCTGGTGGCACATCCAAAGGAGCAGGAACATGTCCCAGTGGCACGTGTCATTGCTGTGGCCACAGAGAATGTCTCCCATCACCTAGGGAAGACTTGCAGCTCCCCAATCCGGACACTACCCTGGATGGCTTCACCCCATTCTTGGCACAGTTTGTTTCTGAAGAGCATCATCCCACCCCAGCCTGCAGAGCAGCACTCAGCGTGTACCAAGCTGGTTCCACAGGTGGCAGTGCTCAGCCGGTCCCCATCATCAGTGAGAACACTGCAGCCAGCTGGATAGTCAATCACTGCTTCATTTTCACAATCCAAGAGCAGGACTGACTTTTCTGGCCAATGCAGGCAACAAAACAGAGGTTTGCAACTTCATCTTGCATTCTCCCTCCCCACCCCATAACTTCTAAACCACCTGGTGTCCTGGTTTCAGCTGGGATAGAGCTGGCCTATTCCACCAGCTTTGGTCAGCAGGTTGGAGGTCTCAAAGCTTATTATGTTCCTGTGTGTTTCGTGAAAACCATTTGAGGACACAGAACCTATTAACTGTCCTGGGTTGCTGCCAGACCTCCTCAATAGATGTTGGAGATTTCACACCAAGGCTCAGCCTTGCCAGGAGATACATGGGAGGCCAAGTGTCTTTGACTCCCAGCTCACAGAAACTCCTGTTTCTTTTCTATTCTCCTTGTATGATGTTGGTTGTGTACCAAGCTGGCACATTAAGGGAAAAACAAAGAGGGAGAGGAGGGGAATTTTCCTGTTCTATACAGTCTTCCAAGGACAGTGCCAAGGATGTTGTGTCTGGAGCCCAGTGTTTCCACTGAAACATTTGCTCCAGAAATAGTTCAGTTTATTTGATTGTTAAAAGACGCTTTTGTGTGTACACGTGTCTGAAAAAATTCTTCTGGCTGGCCTAGAAGAAAGTGCATCAAATTAAAGAAAAAGAAAAAAAAAAAAAAGCAAGGGACTTAATGATGGACTTGGGACGGGATTCAATACCCATCACAGCTTTAGTGCTAACTGCCTGGTGTGCTGCAGTGCAGACAATGGGCAGAACTTCCTACTCACTTGTGCAGCAAACATATCATCCCAGATTCCGTATAAAAAAAATGAAGGAATTTACTCAGCGAGACTGTTCAGCCTAATAAGCAAAGTTAACAGAGACTGCAAACAGCTCCTGTTTAACTGTCAGCTCCGAGCACACTCCAACCCTAATAAATTAAATATTTAAAAGACATCATGCAGCAATTTTTTTTAATGGAGAAAGCCATTCATCAAGTCACCGCTGTATTTCACAAGCTGTCGAATAGTGCTTACACTGGTTAAAATAATCTTTATATTTCATTAAGCAACCAAATAAGCTGATCCCTTCCCACCGGCTGTATAGATGGTTTTAATTTTCAAAATCTGTAAATGCATCTTTTATGTCTCTGGGTGGCTGGAGGGCCTCAGGAACAGCCACAGCCAGGAGGAGGATGAGAGCAAAGTTTGAGCTCCTGTGCTTTGGAAGGATATAGGCTTAAGCAGTTGTTGATACAGATGGGAGGGTACCATAGGGTGCATCCTGAAAAAAGGTGATGCCTCACTCTGACTTTGGACATCGAAGAGTTGGGAGTGATGGGGAAAGGAGAGCTGAGGAATGGTGCAGGAAAACAATAGGTGAGAGGAAAATCCCTCCGTAGGGTGAGGCCAGACGGGGTTTGCCCCTGCTAAGCACCTGCAGGCTGATCCTGCAGCCTTTGCTCTGCACAGGGGGATGGGTGCCTCTGGGTGGTGCTCAGGATTGGTACCTCCTGGGGCATGTGGTTTCCTTCTGCACAGCCCCTTAGGGCCACATCAGTAACTCCTCCATCCCCAGTATCGAAAGACTTGCTGCCCTCTCCCAGCTGACAACATTTCAAAGCACCAGGCCATGAGGTCACCACACCGTGCCCTGTGCCAGACCCTGCCGGGGTTCCCGCTCCTTTTTCCTTCACAATCCTGGCATTACTACTTCAGTCCCAAAAATTCTCTTATAGCTTTTACATCTCACATAAGTTTTCACCATGGAATTCTCATGGATACTATGCCCATTTTGCTTCCTAAGCCTGCAGATCCCTCATGCTACAAAGTCTGTGCCATGCCAGGATCCAGCTTCACAGAGAGGACCAAGGGTTCCCCTTAGATTTAACTGCTGCTGTCTATGAAAACCCAGGTCTCTCCATCCTCTGCTTTGCTTAGAGGCCGGGCAATGTAGGTCTCTACCCATCCCAGACTAATCCAGAGAGCAGACCACTCTTTATTCAGCTGCTGCTGTTCAATCTGATGTAAAACAATTTGCAATTCTGCCAACTGGGAACCCGGTTACCCTGGAGCAGAGCTGCATTGCTCCAGACACAACACATCTCCCATCTACCCCTTCCTGACACTTGCCTCAAAAACCTCAGGTTCCCATAAAGTCATATAGCACAAGAGTGGCGCAATTTATTGTACCCCACTTAACAGTACAGCATAGAGCGAAAATTAGGCCCTGGGATTTAATATGATCAGCTTTGGCTTCTCAACTTTTGTAAGAGGCTTTAAGTTTCCCTATTTAACCTGTAACTGATTCTGTATCTAGGCACATCATTCTGTCCTGAAACAGGATGCAAAGAGGAGAGAACCACACATTTCCTCACCGGGTGAAAACTCCTGTTCCTAGTGGTTTGTGTTTGTGTGTGTGTATGGAATTGAAACAGATCTGGGAACAATAAAACAACTTTTTAAAATGAGATACTGAAGTTTTCTGAGAGTACCTTGTAAAACAGCATCCACATTTTCCCTTCTATCAGGAAAAAAAACATTAAAAAAAAATTAAACCCAAAACCACAAAACCCACCCTGGAGCTCTATTAACTGCACCCAAGAATTTCAGATCAGGGACATTTTCTGTTTGTTCCTCTCCTCATTTCACTCCCTTACTCCCCCATCAAAGCAGCATCTTTCTGGACCTGGCTTCACCTGTCAGCCACACATAAGGCCTTTAACAAAAACATAGAACTGACAAAACTTGTTAAGGGAGAAATGTATCGATCCCTGCAGCCTGTGAACTCAAGCACCACTTGTGCTGGTCAGGGAGCTTGCCCCTGTGCTGAGCTGTCTGGAATAAGGACATCCACGGCAGCTCCCTGTGTCAGTGCTGCTCTGGAGAAAAGGTATTTTAAACCAAGACAGTGGTTTTGCTCAAGTGCATTATTCTGGAGTAAACACACTCTCACCCCTCCAAATCTAAGCTGTGCTGAGATGGAGGAATTTTCTTCAATAGCTAATTCTGGCCAATTTTCCCAGGTAGAAGTAAAAAAAAACCCCAAACAACAAAACACCTAAGATAAGACGTTTGCCCTTCTCAAGCAAATGCCAATGGGTGAGATGAGTTTGAGGCTGTGTGTAGAACTCAAAGCTTTGCAGGGGCTTTGGATCATTTTCTCTTTTCTTTTCATCTGGTCTCTCCAAATAGTGAGTCATCCCAAACTCAAAAGTACTAAGACTAAATTCATTGACCTACACAAGATGCTCAGGTGGAATCATAAAGAATGGGGTAATAAAACCTATGAGTTAAAAAGACTAAATTTTTCCTAGAGAAGTCAAAAAGAGGATACCAGAGCCTGCTTTTAACCAGTGGGCACTATGTTACGTTACTATTTCATTAAATCTGCTCAGAAATTGGGAGGGTTGGTGATGATGGGAGGGGTGTATGAGGTCTTTTTTATTTGGGAAATAAGCTGTATTAAAAGTTACATCTGGACTTTGGCAACTCATTGGTAGAAGTGAATTTCAACACCATTGTTCATTACTGATGAAGAGAGATTTGCCAGTGACACATTTGAAGTTTGGAAGATCTTGGCACTGCCTCAGGTCTGCACCTTGATGCAAGACACAACTTGAGCGTGGGAAAAGCACAAGTTAGGGAAAAAAAAAAAAAAAAGAGAAAGAAAAATCTGATGCTCTTGTCTTGTGTTTGGGGTCCTGCAGGAGCTGTCAGGTAGGAAGAAAAGTTCTGATCTTCTCTCCCGAGTGCCTGTTCAGATGGTACAAATCACTGCTCGTGTTTATGCAAAGCACAGGAACCCCTTGGTCATTACTAATGGGGAATAACAGCAAATGGTTTGTGCTAACTATGCTCCCCTTATTACCACTGGCAATAACCCTCCCCTTGCCACCCTTCCTGGAGCTGTTCTGCTTTATGATTTTATGCTTTGAGTCCTTATTCAAAAACACTTTAAATCAGCAAGATAAATAATGAATCTCTGTCTCTGCTTATCTGACAGTCTAGGAAAACAGGCTCACTCTATATACAGACATAGGGTTTATATGTATTTGGTACTAAATGAGTTACATACCTGGGGGGTTCTGAATAAATGATCCTTGCAAGAGGTTTTCTTCCTTTTTTTTTTTTTTTTTTTTTTTAATATATCTCTAAATCTTTAAGATATATAAAGGTCCAAAATCATGTAAGATAATAACCAACATGTTATAAATCAGTTTTGTTCCTCACGTGAGATTGATAAATGTCTAAGGAAACAATCTCACCTTTGTAGTAGATGAAATATAAATAATTTGAAATACTGAAACACATCATGTTTTCTCATTCAAACGTCAAAGTCTGAAAGCAATATGCACGATAAAAGTAGGCTTCCAAAGGACTTTTCTTATAACTGAAATAAAGGAATTGAGAACAACTCTCAAAAAAAGAAGATTCTCCATTTCTGATCTTCCTGCAATAATTTTACACCTCCATAAATCTCTGGATTTAAATGCAGATAATTTCTTAGTGCAGAGTGAAATCTTAGTCAGAGATGGGATAGTTGAACAGATTGCAACCCACCAAAACCCAAATCTGACTGATTACACCAATTCTTGTAGCTCACATTCAGCTGACCTTGGTATAAATGAAAAGGATCTTTTTCTTAAAATCACAAGGTTTGTCAGCAGCTGGAATTTCTAAACACTTCCAGTTAGGGACAGTGTCACAGTTCTTGGATAGACCTTGTCAAATAATTGCCTCTATCGGAGCTGTGTTGCTGAAGAACACAGCAACTGTGTGGGTACTGCCCATTTATTTGTAGCAGAAACCTAATAGGATGTGAGAGGGTTTGTGAGTTTTATAAAACAAATCTCAGAGCATCCTGCTGAGATGGGGAAGTTTTATTGTAGGGCTCTACAAACTCAGACACCAGGTTGCGAGCGGCTGAGATAACAGGCCCTGGCTGACAGAGGTAACTCATCAGTTGCTGTGATTTTTATTTAAGGCTTTTGTGAAATCATCATTTCCACCACCACCCCCCCTGCCCCTCAAAGCTCCAGATAACAGAACTAAGTGATGGATTAGACAGTTCCCAGCAAAAGACTTTCCAGTGCCTCTGTTTGCAGAAGCATGCTTCAAAGGGCAGACTCACAAAGTCTGAAATAAAATAAAGACACCGTCATAGTCTTTACTTTTGAGCCAGTTTTAAGTCTTGAGCCCAGTGATTTGCAGTGCAGAGACAGGACTGGGATCACTCAGCCTCACTGTGGCACTAAATCTCTTGCTTGCCATAATTTACACATGACGGTCAATGCTTACAGATCACATCAGGCTGAACACACCTCTCTTCTCCCCTTCAGAACTCTGCTTGACCCACAGTAAAAGCTCTTGTAATCTATATCGAAACAGAAACATTTTCCTGGGTAAATAAGAAAAACCTCTTAAGAAGAGCATCACTTCAGCTCTAGTTTCAGGGTCTCATTCTGCTTCCAGCTTAGTCAACAGCAAAAAAAAAAAAAGTCATGCATTTTAGATTTCTTACGATTAACATTGCAACAGAAACCGAACCCTGCAGCCCAGATGGACCCCGAGTTTGAGTACCTACAACCCAGCTCTGCCAGTGTTGCTGCCGCACACTCCATGTTGGTGGATGTGAAAGGCAGCAGCATCCCACTGCAGCCAGGCTCTTCTGGACCTGCACTGCCCGTTTGGTCTCACATCTGGAGACCTGATGGCATCTCTGCCTCTGGACAGACCCTGACTTCAGGACTTGAAGTAACCCTAAAGCTCTGTGCAATCAGACTACTGAATTCACAAACAGCTTAAAGTGTTTAACTTGAGCGTTTGTATGAAAAGAGAGAAGGAGAGAAGGAGAGAAGGAGAGAAAGAGAGAAAGAGAGAAGGAGAGAAAGAGAGAAAGAGAGAAAGAGAGAAAGAGAGAAAGAGAGAAAGAGAGAAAGAGAGAAAGAGAGAAAGAGAGAAAGAGAGAAAGAGAGAAAATGTACTTTCCCCCCTCCATCCCTTCCAAAATAAGCATGTTTCTGGATTAGTTGTATTTGCACATGGTTTGTCTGGCTCAGCCCTTCCTCTCACATTTGCAAAAATGGCTTTGCTTGAGAACATAATTTCATTCGTCTTAATGCTGGCAAAGGGAATTTTCCAAATTGGACAATGGGAAAGGTCCAGACTTCTCAAACCCTGCCCTTCTCCAGGGTTGCTGGCAGGGGGAAAAGCAGCTCACTGCTTGTTCTCTGTCCCCAAAAGTTTCACCTGCAGCATGTTTGACTGCAGGTCACTTGCACGAGCAAACTGACTGGCTTAAAGGCACCTTCTTGGGGCTGTTGATGGGGGTTCAGGAATCTCCACTGTCCCTAAAGATGGAGCAATATCCTAGAGGATTTTACCCGTGGCATGGTCTTGGTATCCAGACAAGGATCTACAGGTTTTTGTCAAAACATGTTTCTGAGCCTGTAACATTTAGTGACCACAACCTCTGTCTGTCCTGAGCACCACAACCACAACCCTGATCTTACAATCTAGCCTCGATTCTTAACAAAAGAGATCAGTCACTGCAAGAAGATCTGGCAGAAGACAGCCCTGACAGATAAACTTTATGAACATTTGCTGAGACACTTAAAGACATTCCCAGTTCCTCTCCTGCTGTTCTCAGGTGCTGCCAGCCTAGTAGCTGGGCTGGCAGAAGGAAATGCATGATTGCTCTGGGTGCTCCCAGTGCAATGCCACAGCCAAGATGCTGGGCTCCAAGGGCAGTGACTGGGATGAGGCATAGAAGGAAGGCAATTTCTCCATCCACCACCACTGTTCATCAGGTAAATGTAATCTGGAGGCAGAAGTTCTGGGTGTTAAGCTAGGAGCAGTTAAATATGCACACAAGGAGCACAGCAACACATCTTTGCGAAATGCAGTAGTTTGTGCTGCAATCATTGGAGCTTGACCCACTTGGCACAAAGTGACTTTCCTAGGTGCTTTTTCAGCTGCTGAGCTGACAAGCTGCAAGGCTGTGACACCAAGTGCCATTTTGCATAAAGCTTTGGGAGATTTTGAGAGAGATCTAAAGAACAAATGAATTTTGAAGGAAACAGAAGCTAGGAGCCTGAACCTAGGATGTTTCTGCAGGTACAGCTGGACCTTGGGTCTTACCCTACAGATGGTGTTTGTAGCACTCAAAACTACAATCACAAAACACATAATGGCAACTGCTTCTGCTCAGACTAAGATTAGCTATAAAGCAAAATGGCAAACAAGTCCTATCTTAGTCAAAAGAAAACAAAAATATAAATCCTGAAAGGCCATTTCAGCAAGCCGTGCAATTGTGAGGTAATATTAGTACCTTAAAAAAATAAGACAGAAGTTTGAATTTTCCACTGTACAAGTAATAAAATTGAATTTCTACCTACCATTTAAAAAGCTGTTTGAATTCAATGGCTTTTAGAAGAGGAGACACCTGTGCCACCTTAAAACAGGACCATGAACCGGAGTTGGCAGCAGAGACACCAGAGGCTGGGGAGCACCACACGTAATGCTGCTTTCCCGTAAGCATTTGGATCCATACATCGAATGAAGGGCAGTTGCCAAGGTAAGCAATAGATTTTGGCTGCCAGCAGGTGATCTGTGCTTCAAAGGGCTGTGTGCTGCAAAGCAGACTGAGCAGCTAAACGTCTGCTGGGTTTTGTGGGGAGATGTGCAGTCCTTCAGCAAGCATGTCTACCCACCTTGGGTTAACACACACCAAGAGCACACGGAGCTGCTGCCTGCTCACTCCCCACCTGCGCTCAGTATAGTTAGCACCAAATGGCTGAAGACATCAGGTTTCTGCAGCTCCCTTTGTGGGAGCATTTTCTAACCCTGACATCCATCAGCTCATCTCACCTGGCCCAACTGTTTCCCTTTTTTTTGAGGATCCTAGTGGAGTTCCCAAACATCACTCACCCACACTAGGTTTTAACATCTCGACAATTTAAAGCAGCATTTCTCATGCATGTTTGGTCTAACCATGCAGAGGCTGAAATTGGTACTAAAGAGTTATTCCAGCAGCCACCAGGAAGAAATCACATTTGTATCATGGCCCACCCACAACTCCTGGCTGTAAACACCCATTTACCACCATTTAGAGAACTGCTGGCCCATGCTGATTCCAGCCCTGCTCCCAAATCTCCCTCAGCGCCTGTCTCCATCCTAGGAGCTGTGTTTGCATGAGACCTGCTTTAGAAAGCATAAGGAGTCTGATCCAAAACCTGATGAAGTCAAAAGGGAAAAAAAAATAAATTCAATTTCAGTAGTTTTTGGACTGGAATGGACTGGCAGAAAAAAGACCCAGGGTTTGGCTAACCCCCAGAGCACCGTTAATTAATTCCTGGATATTTAGCTGAATTTCAGAATTCTCCACCCTCTTTGAAACAAGCATATTTTGATGGATGCTGCTCCAAAGTAGGTTATTTTATCAGTAAATGCGTAGGATTGGAAAATTTGGACTTTATTGAATCCACATTCTTCAGCATTTTCCCTACTTCCATGTTTTTGCCAAATGAAGTGAGATAGCTATAAACATTTCTGTTCAGCACTGACTTCTACCGCTTATATCTGAACTTTTTGAAAGGGTGCAGACCTGACTGACATTCATCAGTGCTTCAGCTGAAACATTTCCAACTCAATGAGCTGAATTTTGGGATGCCCCTGAAAAAATACGGAAAGAATAACATGTCTTAGAAAACATGGGCTACTTCTAGCTAAAGGGTTTACCCATTGCTTCACCAGCAAAACCAGTAGGTAACCAAATCAGAAGAGCTTTGTCCCGGACCTTCTCTGCAGCACCTTTGTTTCAACAGGGCTGGTTGTGATTATGACAGAGAGGAGAGAAACTCTGTTAACTCTGGCTTCTTTTCATCTAATTCTCCTCTTCTCAGCAAAGTGGTTTTTAAAGACTAAAGGCATGACACTGGGAACAAACTCCTTCTATGACCATATTGTGCAAAACTTGCCCGGCCAGCCTGCCCTTCTCTCTGACCTACAGGAAGCTCCTCTGGCTCTGTTTCTTTGATGCAGATAGCAACCATGACAATAAGCAACATCTGACTGAGCTCTGAGGAACAGAGCTACATCTTCTGAGATGGCAGTAAGATCACTGCAGGAGCCTGCTGATTTGCGACAGCACAAGAAGAACAACCCATGTAGACATCTAGATCTCTTTAAATTATCAGGGAAAATTGGAAAGCAAATCTAAACTGGCTTTCTGTGTACCGATGGTATGATTTTGGACATATTTTTTGCATTGAGTATGTTGGTGTAATTTAATACAACCTCCCATCAGTCATGGGGTAACTCAGAGTTTAAGTGACTCTTACCCTGTCAGGAATTTTCTGCTCTTACGGTTCTTAGAACAGAAAAACTGAACTTAGAAACACAATTTGAAAGCCAAAAGGTTGTTAGTCCAAGTCTCTCCCGCTGGGGCAAGCGGGGAACTAGGATTGACTTGCATCGACTTACTCATGGATGAAAAGTGAGCATGGAAGGGAAAAGCTAAACAGTAAAAGTGCCAGTTCTGAGATGCGGTTAGGAGAAACACGGAGCACTGAGAAATTGCAGATTCACTCTGTGCACTACAGTGCACAGGGAGCATGGACCAGGAAGGGTGTAGCATCTCTCCTCCTCGGGGTGAGTCCCATCCTGCTCTCCCTAGGACAAGCAGGGCAGAGGGGTCTGCACAGGGGCACCCTTTGGGACTTAGCCTTTGCCCCCCCATCAAGGATACAACTCATGCCCCATGGGTGGATAAGGACCCCAGCACCCACTGGGGACATGGGACAACCCGGCTGCTTCGGGTCAGCAGTCCATGGCTTGGAAACTCAGAGAAAGAAGGAAAAAAAGGCATCAGGGACTGCTTGAAAAGCAGAGGAAGCGAAGTACTGGGGGCTGCTCCCGCAGCACACCTCGCTGAACCCTCTGGTCCCGCGACCTGCCGGCCCCTGCCAGAGGACGGTCCCCACCGAGCCAGCCAAGAGCAAATTTCGCTCCTCATTTGCTTTGTGCTCCGTGAAGAGGTGAAAGGAGAGGGAGAGAAAAAACCCCCCATCAACCAACCCTCTAGCCCTGCCTTTGGGAAAGCGGGAGGCTACTTCAGACAAAACTGTTATCCATTAACATCCAATTATCACTTGGTCCAAGCCATTAATTATAAATCAGCCACCTAATTGGGATAATTAGCTCTCTGCTACTTAATGTAGTATGACTGATGCGTTTGGAAAGAAGGTAATCAGTCCATTTGTTTAGCGTTAGGCGAACAAATCCAACTCTCATGGTTTAATTTCAGCCTTAGCCTCCCCCGGCCCCCCATCAGCATTAAAAGCTCTTTGCAGCCCCATTAATTGTTCGGGAATCCCGGCGGGGCTGGGCACACGCAGCTCCGCGGGGCTTTCGGGCGGGCAGCCCCCGGGCCGGGGATGCGACCGGGCCCGCCGCTTGCCCGCGTCCCCCACCCCGGGGGGATTGCGGGGATTTTGTGGAGGGGGTTAATTAGAGGGGACGGGTTTGAATCCGAATGCGACCCACAGGTGCGATCGCTGCGGAGGAAGTGGGGAGCTCCGATGCCCCCCGCCACCGGGCCTCGCTTTTAGAAAAGATTTCGGGAAGAGCAGAAAAAACTTCTTCCTTCTTCATTTTTTTTTTTTACATCTTCTTTCCCCCACTTCCCTTGGATGTCTCATTAATGCCGGCTGCTCGGCGAGCCGCCGATAGCTGCGGGACATGATTAGATATTTATTACTGTCATTTACATGGAAAACTTGAGCTAACCAAGTGGAACTGGAGGGGGCCGCCGGAGGGGACGGGATGGGACGGAGGGGGTAGATTTCTTTTTTCCCCCGGCTCTGGAGTTGGAGCAGGAACGCGGGGTTCAGCCAGAACCCGGCCGGCTGGAGTGGCGGGTACAGGGGGAGTCCCACAGCGGCTCCCCCATCTCCTCGGGAACGAGGGTTTTAGGCCGAGCCCTTTCTGGGTCCCAGGCTTCCATGCCGCTTAATTCCGCTCCTGTTTCGTTTCGAAAGGGATCAGGCAGCAATCGGTGCGCACATATCATCGGGAAACGGGGGATGTTGCCCCCTCCCTCCTCTCTGCTGCCCCGCTCGCCGAGGGGACCCTCGGGGGCACCAAGGACTCGGCCCGGGATGCGCTGATCTCTGTGCCCCCCCAGCTCAGCCGCCCGAGGAACCCGCCTGGAAATAATTGAAAAGAGCAGCCGGGGAAAGACGCCGGCTGCGGGGACCGGCGGGCTCCGTACGGGGAGTTTCTTGCCTATTTTTCTCCCCAAAAAAGGGCCAGCCACGGCAGGTCTCGCAGTCAAACCCCATCTCCCTCGGAGGAAAAACTTCCCCGAGGTCCTTTTTTTCTGCTAAAGGAGCCTGTTTCCCCCACTTCAAGGCGGGACACCCCTCCCTAGGAGGTCACCCTCGCCTCTCCTTGCTCCCTGCAAGGGGGACGGGTCCCCGGTGCCCCGGGCAGCCAGTACCGAAAGGTGACATGGACTTTTTTCCACTCAAGTGCTGGCTGCGGCGGAGCCCCCCCTCACTCCTTCCCTATCTGTTATCCCATGGCCCGAGGGGCGGCTCTGGCGGAGATGTATGAGATCTCTCGCGGTAAAAATATGCATGCTGATCCCCATTTGGTTAGCCCTATAATGGAGGTGTAAATAGGTTTCGACTGCGAAGCCCTTAATTTATCAAGCAAGCCTGACAGCGCAGGTCTGGGATTTATATACCTCTTAAAGAGTGAGAGCAAGGAGGGAGGGGGTGACACCGACCGGCCCCCCAGCTCCTTGCAGGCGGGTCCCAGTCTGTTTTGCAGTCTAATCTCTCAAAGAGGTGCTGCGGGGGTTTGATTTTCCCCTAGAAAGGTTTCCTAGAGCTGCGGGAGTCCTGCCGTCCCTTCCGCGCTAAACTTCCATCTGCACCAGGAAAAAAATCCCAAACTCCGGAGCCACCCCCCAAATGGGGCCATTGCCCGGCCTCCCCCGCTCGCCCGGCCCCGCTCGGGGTGGTTTCTGCCCCTGGCGAGCTCTCACCGGGCTGCGCGGCTTATTAAAACATCATTATGTAAATGGAAGGGAAAGTTGCGCTCTCCCCTCCTCGGAGCCCGGCAGACGGAGGGATGCGAGTCCTCCAGCTTTCCCTGCGCCGGGCTGCACCCCTCTCTTCCCCGCCTAAACCCACACCGGAGAGAGCCCACGATCCCAGCCCACTCCGAGTTTCGTGTGAGCGAGGCCCTGGGATTTTGCCTGTTGTTGGCAAAAAGTAGTATACTCCAAATAAAGGGAAAAAAAAAAAAAAAAAAAAAGAAAGAAAGGGACAGGACGGGATGGGAAGTGCAGTGGAGCCCTTTCTGGGCTTTCCCTTCTCCGCATCCCCGCCGATGACTCCTCCACGGGGCGCGGAGTCTCCCATGGAAAGATTCCCTCTCCTCTCAAACAAGCCCCAAACTCGTCTCGTTCCCCACCCCCCCAGCATCCCCGGCGCCGCGCTGCCCGGGGGTGTGTGCGTGGGGGGCTCTTACCTGGGCCTCTCCGCCCGCCCTGGGAGCGGTGCCACGCGTGGGAGCGGGCGCGGCGCTGCGCCCCGGCCCGCCCTACGCCATCCGCCTTGCGCGCTGCCTGCGCGCTGCCTCCGCGCCCGGCGGAGCTGCCATCTACCGGGAGGCAGCATTGAAGAAGGATTTTTAAAAGGAGCTTCATAGCGACCCGGGAGCTACCCAGCAAGATTTTCAATGGTCCTCCATCCTGTCAATCAAAACGGGGCTGCTGATACACCCTCCATCCTCCCCCCCCCCCGCTCTCCAACACTTCTTACCAGTCATTTACTCCAAGCCGAGGTGTAAACGCCTAATTAAATCCCTGGGAGCGGATGGGATGCCGGTGGAGGGAGGAGGGCTAGACCCAGAGCAGGGGGGGTGATGGGGACCGCAAAGCATAGGGGAGGGAAGCCAAGTCTTCCCCTCATCGCACCCCATGCTTAGCCCCACGCTGAAGCAGACCCTGAAGTTTCCCTCTCCTCCTGTCTGGGGGTTTTCGGTGGGGGAAAATCTCCCAGCGTTAATTACAGAGCCGCCGCGGCCCTCACTGTCCCAGCTCAGCCTGCTGCACCCCTCGACTGCTCTTTAAAACGGGACTGGGGGGGACGACGACACACGACACAAAGAGATACAGTTCCGAGTAACAGGAGCCCAGAGGAGCTGGGGGAGTGGGTCCGCAGCTCGCCCCGTCGGGAAAGCTCCGCTCCGGCAGCCGGGAGCACACTGGCGGCTCTGCCTGTGCCGCTGCCGGTGCGGGGGGAGGCAGGGAAAGCAGATGGAGGAAAGGCGGGCAAAGACGGGAGGCCACAGGGCTTAGATGGAGGAACGACCAGTTTATGCATCCCCCTGTTCTTTAATTATTATATTTTTATACTCTCTCCCGAAATACTTTTTTTTTCGGCGTGTAAAAAGAGGAAAACCAGCTTTTCCTCGGCTTTGCTTGTTTTCTCTCTGTGGGATTTTCGCAGGTACCTTCCCGTCCAGCGGTCGGGCTGGTTTTCTGGTAGAGCTCCCTAACTGGAGCGGTGGTTGTGTTTGCTTTTCAGCTTTGCCATGCCTTCGCAGCAGAAAGAGCAGTTTAAAGCCTTTAGAGAGATTGCTAATAGATGCCAGCTCCTTGCCTTTAGATTCTCTCCCAGCCCAGGAGGATTTAGGGTGGGATTGGGAGACGAGACGCCATTTCAGGCTCCAAAACACCCTGTTTTAAAATGACTGCGGGTAAGAGGATTAAAACAATAATACCCTTCTCTTCTTGAAGGTTTTTTTTTCCCTCTCTCCCTCCTATAGAAAAGATTTCTTCTCCCAGAGCAAAACCGTTTAGACAGGAATTAAGGGAACAAGAAAGAATAAGAGGGGGGGAGAGGACCTTTTAATTTGAGCTTGATATTTTGTACAAATTCTGACCAAAAAAAAAGAGGGGATTGGTCTGGCTCAGGGCACCAGAAGGCTTCAAGTGCCACTTTCTTGTATTTATTTTTATTGTATATATACTTCTTTTTTGTTTTTAACTAGAAGTTATGGGGTACTAAGTGATTGTCTCGGGAAAGAGAGGGAAGGGGTGAATCTATTGAAATCTATTCCAATCTATTCCAGCCTTCGCCCCACCAAAGTCCCACTTGCTCTCCGCGAAGGAGAGGACCCCCTCGCTCTGCCTTTCCCCCTCACCCTCTAATGAACAACCACCCGCTTTTGGCCGGGAAACCGATTGGGTGAAACTCGGATCTTCGATTGTCGTTTTCGCTTTTCGGCGCGATTTTCCGGGGTGTCGTGCCCCAGCTGGCCTGGGCATCGTTCCGCAAAGCCTGTGAAGAATCGCCACTCTTGCTTTTTTGGAGTGATTCTGCAAAGGACCCCCCCACCCCACCCCGAGGTTGCCGGCACCTTCCCTACTCTGCTAATCACAACGAGTTGAAATGGGGGATGGCGGGAAGCAGGCAGATGATGCTTCCCAAAATTCAGCGACCCCCTTGGAAGGCCCCCCTCGCCCCCCAAAGCCTGGCTGGGAACAGCCCCGCGGACCTGTAGCTCGCAGGAACTGGGGCACAAACCGCAACCCCGAGGTGCAAAAATCTGCTCAAGTAACCGGCAAACTTTGCTGGGCTCCTCCGTTTATTGCAGCGGGGAAGGGTCTCCCCGTGTGCCGGGGACGGGGGGGCCTGTGTCCGTCGGGGGGGCAGCGCGTCTCCTCCGTTGTTTCTGAATTGTCGCTTGCAGCCCAGGCACAAATCCCAGCCCCTGTGACCGCGATTTCACCATTGTCTCTCCTTTCTGCTCGCTGAGCTATTAAGCACGGCAGATTTTGTGATTGCTTCTATGAAAAATTCTTAATTTTAATTCCCCCTTTTCCCCTTGAAGAATTAGTAAGAGTTTCCCTCTGTCTTCATAAAATCTTTCCGAGCTCCCCAGCGGCGGGATTTTCTGCTGTTTAACCAGCCCCTATAAATAAATAATTGCTTTTAATTCAGCAGTTCTTCGCAGAAACGAGTAACCAGCGCAGTTAGCGCAGCTCGGAAAAGTAACCCCGGTTTGTCCGGAGAACTGATTTATCACATTTACCCCCCGCCCCAAAGTATCGATGTGGGCAAAGCATCAACAAATCGGTACCAGTTGTGCCGAGATTACAGGGGTTTCTTCTAGAAAATGCGGGGAACCGAGGGAGGGATGCGGGCTGAGCAGGAAGGAAGGCAGCCCCGGCAAGGGGCGGTTTGCAGTGGGGGGTCCCCCCACCACCCCCCCGCTCCCTCCCGACCCTCTCCGTCTACCCCTGGGCTCCGCAAACTTGCGGCCGGCACCGGGTCCGACATCCAACCTCGGCTTGACTGGGCGAGAAATGGCTATTTCCACCCCCGCCAATAAAAATAATAACAATAATAGTTAAATAAACAACAAGGGAGAAGGAGGCAGAAATAGGGCAATTTTTTTTTGTGTGTGTAAGTTTTTCGCCGCAGAACAAAATGAAATATGAAAATACATAAATCTGCCACCCCGACTTCTTCCTGTGCTACAATAATTTGTTAGTTTGCCAAGTAGAAAGCACGTTTCAAGTTTCCATGATATTAACGGCAATATTTTGGCTAACTGGATGGGTCTATACATGTACCAAAAAATCCCTTTCAAAGACTATTTTCTACCTTTTTCCTAACTGAACCGGGAATTTCACGTTTCCATGTAGACTCTAAAAAACCCCACCTGTATGACAGGAAGGGCAGCTGTTACTTTTAATTTGAAAACTGCTTTTTGGAAAAAAAAAAAAAAAAAATCAATGGGACGATCAGGGCATAATATTGTAAGAAAATTGTGCTTTCCTAATTTTTTTTAGAAACACATGCAGTTTCCCTGTCTCACGTATTTTACACACATACATTCCCCCCAATTCCTATATACAGAGAATTGTGTGTTTGCATTTGCACAGAAATCGTGGCTGTTTCTTTCAGAACAATTAAAATCAAAGCCAAGCTGGTTATGTTTTAAACAGCTAGTGCATTAACTGCCGCCTTCTCTCCCTCTTTGTTTTTTGTGAATTTTATCACACCTCTTGCCAGGACAGTAAACTGTGCTAGAGGTGTGGATATTTAATTTTAGGTTGAATAAAAAGAACTAAAGCTCCATCCTTGGAAGATGGACAAGGAATAAATCAGCAAACACTGGCAAACCTCCTTACTCCTGAATCTACAGCAGATACAGTGCAAGACGATTTCTACTTGCCTCAAATTATAATGGCAACAAGGTCTTAAAATAGCTACTTAACTAAATCAAGACCACTTTGCTTGGTTTTGTTTTGGGTGGGTTTTTGGTTTGGTTTTTTGTTTTGGTGTTTTTTTTTGGTTTGGGGTTTGGTTTTGTTTTTTCTTTTCTGGTATGGGGCATCTTTTGGGGGGTTTGAAATGTTCCAGACATTGTCCAGTACTTTGTCCCCGACGCCAACTGCATTCGTGTGAGACCGAAAGGGGATTAACTTGTGAACTTTTAAAAATCAGAACTTAAATGAGAGGCAAATCTAGGCCACAGCTCATTGTGGGAACCGTTTCTTAAGCAATTAAAGCGAGAAGAAATTCCTCGCAGCCTTTTTCCTTAAAGCAGCTTTCTGAAGGATTTAAGGAGGACTAGTGTCCGGTCCATCAAGAAAGATTTAAACTGCACAGTGATATAGAAAATCTCCACTTGCTCTTATTTAAAGGGGCACTATCACCATTTCCATAAGACCCTTGACATTGTTTCTTTAATCTTGTTTATAAACTTAAACAGATTTAAAAAGTTTTTTTTTTCCTCTTCCCTGCCTCCTTTTTTTCCATGAATTCATTGAAAATATATTTGATGCAGCATTTGAAAAGAGACCAAAACAGGCTCACTTTTAAGGATTTTCTGTTACTAAAAAGTCTCAAGCCACAGCTTGCTTCATTTCTCCTTTTGCTCTTGGAGGTTTGGAGGAAAGTGGGATTAGTGGGAAGAGGAATTTATATTTTTTTCCTCTGGGGTCAACTATGCAATAAAAGTTGCTTTCTCCCCAAATTAGGAAGACACAAAGCACCTTCCCCCTCCCCAATCGACTCAAACCTTCATGCAGCGTTTGCGGTTTAGCACATTTTCCCCTGGCTGAGAGCAGAATTCTATCCAGTGCAGCCTCCTGCAATGTCAGGTTTCTTTCTTTTATTCCCTCCCTTCTCTTTCTTTGCCCCACTATACTTTGCTCTCTCCTTAAGTCTTGGCTGCTGTGGCTAGTTCCTACCCATATTTAGAGGTCAGCCAGTATTTCTTACAGTTTTTCCAGTTTGAGATACTTGGCAAGGGTTTCTGCACAGCATTAAAAAATACCTGCTAACCTTATTCCAGCAAAACCAGTTGTTCCCCCTTAAGTCTTAAAAAGAAAAAGAAAAAAAAAAAGGAGAAAGTGAACACCTTGGAGTCACTAAAGCTTTTGGTGTTTATAGCTAATTAATACCCCTAATGATATTTTTCCAAGTCCATGAATACATTATGTTTGCAATCCAAAAAGGCAGTAGCCCCATTCAAGGGTACTTCAACATCTGCTCATTTAAGGGCAATTAATCATTTTGATATATGGTTTAAAATTGACTGCTTCCAAGGGACTTTTTTTTTTGACAAGAATAACAAAGCAATTTGCCAGGAGCCATCTTCTGGACATGTTATTAGCAGAGCCTTCATCTTAAAGAGGGTTTAAAAAAAAATCCTCAGATTTAGGTACCTGCTTTAAAGGGAACCCAACACCACCTCTCTCCTGTTTGCTTTCTTACACATCCTCTGCTTCTTCATCTAGTCCCTCATTCCTCTGACAAGAGTTAGAGATCTCTTCCATCTTAGACCTAAAGTTTATACCTTGATTGCAGAGGCATGTAGGTTTGTAATTTTGCCCCTCGAGTAGGAGGTGAGCTGAATATTATGAAATATGGAGCAAGTTCAGCTCCTCCACCCATTTCTGTTCTTCCTTAATTGTGATAATAACTAGTTTTATGTGTTAGAGTAAATATTCTCCATATTCCCTCATTGGCCTTATCCTTCTCCCAAAAGCAGCCAAGGGAATATGTTTTTAATTTTTTTTTTTTTCTGTTAACTGCGGTTTGTAATGTAATAATCCATCCTTAATTTAGCCTATTTAAAAAAAAAATACCTGTAAGGAATCAAATCTACCAAGAGTATTTGGCGAAAACAGCCAAAGAGATCAATTTTCTCAGCCTCTGGTTCCTGGTAAAAGTGTTAGCTGAGAGAATGTAAAGGGGAAGTCTCTCCCGTGCAGGGAATTTCAAGTATAGTTATGACGAGCAGATCTACTTATTTATTTATTCAGTGAATCCCAGCTGTGTTCAGAGACTCCTGCCAAACAGGGGCCTTTTCTAGCCCAGGAGCTGCAGATGAAGTGAGAAAAAGGAGGGCATCCAGGGCAAAAGAGATAAGCGGGAAAGGTGATGAGAAAAGGCAAATAAATAGAGGAGTGATGTGCCCAGAGTCAGCTCCAGGGGCAGAGCAAGGAAGAGAGGTCTCCCTTGGCTGTGTCCCCGTCCTCCTGGGAGCTTTTGGGGTCCAGCTTCCCATGGGGACACCCCATGCCTGGACTGCTCTGATGCAAAGGCACAGAAGTTTTTCTTCCTTTCTTTTCACAGGGTGCTTAGAAAAAATCAACAAACCAGGAATTTTGCAATAGTGTATCAAAAATGGTCTTATTTGGTTAAAAATGCTATCAATTTTATTTTCTGACTTGATGCATCAACATCTGGATTGGATATAGAGCCCTTTATAGGCTTTCCTCTGGTCTGGGACCATCCACTGCTAAAGCTACTCCTTGTCCTCATCCAATTTTTATCCATCAGTCTAAAGCCAGGGGAAATGTCATTGTTTGCTTCAAAAAGGTGATCTAAATGAGTGGAGTTGGTTTAAAAAATGTTCCCCTTACACAAGATTTTTATTTTGATCAGGAATTTGAAGTCATCTTCAAGATAACTAAATAGCCTGGAAAAAAGCCAACTAGAGAAGAAGCCAGCCAGGCTTCTCTGATTTGACTCTGCTGCTATGGTGTATTGCAGCAGTAGTTTGGGTATGAGACATCTCCTTCCTCCTCTGAGGATGGAGCACTGTGGGCAGATGACATGTCTCAGGTCACATAGGGGAGATAGCGTGAATGGGAGATTGGACCATCAATCACCACATGGCCAAAAAGACCTGGTAGCAACTTGGTTTTGGGAGCTTCTGAGAAAAATGTTCTTCCTCCTCAGTGAGGCTGAAGTAATGACAATTTAACATCATTCCAGATGCTTTACCTTTGTATTTTGCTGAATTTTTTTCTTTAATTTTTTTTACATTTTTCTGTATTTTATGTAAAAAATACAATGAAAAACCTGAAAATGCCCCACTGTTCTGTCAAGCTCACAGTTCAGGAGGGCTTGAGCACAGGCTGCCAGGGAAGGAACTGGGGAAGCCTGATCTGCCCAGTCCTTTTGTGAAGGGTGGGCAACATGGGTTTTTTCTTGTGGCCATCTCTCCCATGGATCAATTTAGGGGGAAATAATTTCTCAGGGCTTTACAATGGTCATACTGAAAATCAGCATGAACAAATCCACCCACCCATCTTCACAGACATCCTTCATGGCCCAGGTCCACTTGTGACTTTAATATTCTCCACTCTCGTTGGATGCATGGTGGGATGCTGCCTCTCCTCTGACAGGCATTTTCTCACCAGAAAAGCCTTTCCTTACTTCTTTGAGAGGTGGGGAGCTCTCCACGTGGCTGCTGCACTCCGATTTGTTATTTAAATCCTGATGGGACTCGTGGAAAGAAATGTGGATGTGGAGGAAGGCTGTCATAGGGATGGTACAGCTCCTGGAGCTGTTTCTCCAGCTCCCAAAGTGCTGGAAATGTTATCCAAACAGAGAAAAAAAATCCAGAAAGTTGCTCAAATTCAGGTCCTGTCTCTGGGCTTGGCATGGAGAAGCTTTTTCTAGCTTAGAGCCCCATCAGTCTCTGCTTTACTTACCTTTGCAGTGTCCCCTGATTCAGGCAGCTGCCATCAGCCGTGGGGATTTTCTGCTTGTTTTTAAGAGCAGAATAAGAGCACTTGCTTTCTTTGGGAATGACACGATGTGCTTATCTGTGTGGGCACAGCTCATGGAAGAAGTTTGAGGTAATGAAGGGGTTTCCAACCCTGATTTTCCTGCATCCTTAAGCCACTGTAATAGCCCTCCGTTTCCTTAGCTGAGGTCGAACTCTGCATTGTGGGATGCTCTGGATCCAGCATCACTGTCTGCTGTGGTTTATCCTCCAGAGCACTAATTCTGCTTGTCCTTGGGAAAGACATTGCTCTTGCAGCTTGGCTGCATCTAAGTGTGGACTCAGGCCCAATGTATATTGAGAGCTGGATTATCCCAATCTTCCATCACTGAAACCAAAGGAGAGCTTTACCATGGGACTGAAGATTTGGCCCTTACCTAGCATCTTAGACCCAAAGTTGAATCTCCCAAACCATTTTTTTTGAAAGAAATATAAATATTGGTCTCATGAACATCAGTGCGAGCTCTGCCTGTCCTGGCAGTGAGGCTGGATGCAGTTCAGCTCGGGTGTAAATCCAAAGTAATTTATTCAGAAGCAATGATATTTATCTAGATTTACATCATTTAGCACTAAGTTCGGTCCTTCGGTAACTGATGCTCAAACGCATAACTGCATTTATTTTGTACCTACCTCTGAGCAAAATGACAGATACATTTCCTGAGGGACAAAATCCATCTCCCTGGCACAAAGCTGGGCTAGCTGTGTTTTCTGCAGGAGAAATTTCAAGGACATGAGAGGGCTGGGGAAAATTACTATCTCTCCCAGATTAGGATAGTCCAGTGGCCATCTCCACCAGCACTTGTGCAACAGTGGCTCCAGCCCTTGTGTTGTGTTTTGAGCATCCAGGGGATGCGTTTCAACCCAGTTTCTCTGCACTGGTCCCTGTTGTGTGGATGTGTTGGCTGCTGGCACCATCTAAGCTGACCCACCACAATGCTATCTCTTGTGCCATGCCACTGCTATGGTGGGTTTCTCTGAGGAGAGGACAGAGGAGGGGAAAGGAAAATGAGCCCTACTTAGTTTTGGGTAACGCATGACATGAAATATGTTAGGTAAACACCTTATTAGAAATGATTTGTCATCCCTCTGCCTCTCTCAGCTGCATGTAACTCTATCTCCAGACTATTATAGTATCAAATATATTTTACAAGAGTTTTACCTACAGGTGACTTGCTCTTTATTACTGGATGTAGGCAAAATCAATACTTTAGTAACTAGAAGATCATTTATTTTGCCTTTTGAAACATTTTTCAAGAGCGAGAGAGCAGCTAAACCCTGAGAAGCTATGATTAAGAACCACAAACTCTACCTTCCTTTCCTTCTCCCCTCTCCTAACCCATTTATTGACTTAAATAGGTAATTTCCAAACCCAGAACATCACCCTGAACAGCCACTGCTGGTGCATGATTTTCTCTCTTTTTTTTTTTTTTTTTTTTCCCCTTCCAGACAGATAATTCTTTAAACTTGGATAATTTCAAGGGTGAATCAACTTAATATAAATGTACCTGTCACTGGTTGAAATAGAAGCAGATTCTGGCCTTTCAATAAGGCCACTTCTGCAGTTCCACACTGGGGAAAAATAAAAAATTGCTGGGAACTGATAATGCATTCCTCCAGCTCCACAGCCCTGATGGAGTTCAGTCAGGCCAAATACCTCAGCTGCTTTTATGTGTTTATTTTACCTTCTGATTTGTTTTGAAGGTCATATGATGCAAAGATGTTGGAAAGAAAATGCTTGTGGTTTAAGGAGGTTTGTCCCTAAGTCACAGTGCTCTGCTGCCAGCCAGTGCCCCGCCAGGAAAGGAAAATGAACCAGGCTGGTGCAGAGGAGAGAAAGGTTTTTGCCTCTTCTCCCCAGCCACAAAGGTTTTGTTATTCTGCAGGTTTATGGTTCTTTTGCAGAAGCTGCAGCTGACAGAGCACTTAATCAATACTGAAATAATCTTAGGGAGCTGAAATGTCCGTGTGTTACAATGCTTGGGAGGATGGGGAGCGAACAAGTGACATTGCTCTAGCTGTGGAGGCGAGGGCTGCTTGGATAAAACCTCAGCCTTAAGATGTGCAAGAAACAGATGACATCTGTACTTCACATCAGCCTGGGGTTTTATTCACCCTCCTGATCAGCTCCTGTGAGCTGAGAAGGGAGTTCCCCCTTGCAGCTGGGGGGGAGGAGCGACCAGGCATGAGAAAATGTGAAGAGAAAAAACCTTTCTCCAGAGGAGCAGCTCTCCAAGCATCCTTTGCCCACTCTAGGATGCACTTCTCACCCATCCCACCACCTGTAGACATTCTGAAAACCACTGATTCAACAACACCTCATACCATGGTTGCTTTGGGGCCAGTCAGCCCACCCAGGGTCCCATCCCCATCTCATTCTCCAGCAGTGGGAGCAAGATGCCAGTTTTAAGAAGCCTCTTGTACCTGTAAGGTGTAGTCTGCGCCTCCCAGTTTGTGAGCTGCTACTCTGTTTCACCACAACACAAGAAAGGAAAAGTCTTGGGCATCTTGCCAGATTATACATCTGAAGGAAGCAAAAGAGAGCAGGAGAGCTTGCTATGTGGTCTGATGGGTGATTCTTGTGTCTGCCCCCTGAATGTACCACCCCTCTGGGGGGTAAATGTGGGCTAAAATATCACCACTGAAACAAATCAGAAAGAGAGGTGGGTTCAGTTTTGGGGTTGGTCCACTCTAAATTTGAACATATTGGACTTTTTTGAATATATCAGAAAATGCAAAACATATTAAGAAAAGAAAATCAAATTGTATTTCCCAATGGAATACTGTTATCAGAGAGCTGAATTTCTGCCGTGTGGGCCCTCACTGGTGGGAGGTTTATGGGACACTACACCTCCCAAAAGGCTTCATACTTACACCTACTTCACTTTTTGGGCACCAAGAGAACCGGTCTGACTTGCGGTCCAGCACTGGAAATGCAGCCTGGCTAGAAAGTAGGAACTGCAGAAGAAGTAAACCAGGCTGTAAAGCCCTAAATGCATCAGAGATACACAAAAATTCATGTTTCATTTTCTTATGGCAAACCAAAGAGAAGACCAAAACAGAAGAGATTTTCAGATCACTAAAATGTTATTTTTTCCTCCTGAAAAGTGAAATGCTTTGTCTTTTCCAAGTGTATTTCTGTCCTCCACAATTGCTATTCTGCAGGAAAAATGAAATCTCCATTTTCTTGAACTCTAATTTGGACTGCAAAAGTGTTGAAACAGCTGGTTTTCCCTCAGGATAGGTGTTAGGAATCTCACTTGGCTCAAGCTGCTGTAGTTATTTCTGATTTCAAGCCTGAGGGAAGAGATGCTGGGGGGAGATGAAGATACAACTGGGTAAAGGGGCAAGGTCCTGGGCAGGGCTGAGCATGGCTGGAACAAACTGATGGGTGACAGATCTTGCTTCAGCATTGGTGACTGGTCAGAGCCTGGCTAGCGAGAGCCCATGGTGCATCTCCCCTGGCTTGTGGAAATCTTGTTTTATTCATATAACACCACTTCCACATTGTTGTGGGTTTTTTTTTTTTTCCTTTTTTCTCATACATTGACATTATCCATTAGTTGTAACGACTTAAAACAAGATAATTTGCCTAGTGTGCTATCATGGTTATTTCTCCTGCATGGGCTCAGCACCCCTTCAATTTTAACAAAGCTTCTCAACCAGCCGTTGGGTATCAACTCACACAAGCAAAGGTGTTTGCTTAAAAACATACATATATATATATTTGTATACCCATGTTCAATACATGCACAAGTGCACGTGTATAACCTACAGTCTCCAGTCTATATTATTTATCATTTGGAATGTCTTCTGATAAATTCACAGAGTCACTTGATTTTCCAGAAAAATCCGATATAATAGTCTGCTAGTGGCAAGAGAGATTTTTAGGGTTTCTTCTAAATGGGTATGCTCTCTTTTAATTAAATATAATTTCCCGTTTTGAAGAAATTCCTTCACTCCACATAAGCAAGGATGTTTCTTTTTCTTTCCAGCACAGTTCTCCAGGGTCACACAAAAAGGGGTTTGCAGGGCAAGGAGGCCCTAAACCCTACAGCCCTACATGATGCTGCATGTCTGTTCTCACAGCTTTGCTACAAGGGCTGTAGGTATTGAGGCATGACCCTGTGTCCCCCAAAAAAAATAAAAAGCAGGAGGATGTACATAAATTGCCACAGGATAAAAATGAGTTGTCTGTCAGGAGTTTTTCTGGATTTGAGGTGGAGTTTGGTTTTTTCCTGCCACTTGTCCCTGTTTTTTAAATGATCTTGTCATGCAGGAAGGGTTGGAAAGTGCAAAGCCCCTTTGTGTTTTGACTTGGATAGGGGCAATTCTCTCATATATATGCAACTTCAGGTTTTTGGAGGTTCTCTGCCTCCCACTAAAAAAAACAGACTGTCTCCTAATGCTTGGAAAGCTTGTGGGCAGGGAAAATGATGTGTCATCATCACTTGGTGCTAGGTCTTGATTTCTTTCTATTTTATTTAAAGCTGGTTTGCAAGTTTATCATTACATGGGGCTTTTCACTTTTTCTCTTTCTTCTCAGACACCTGGCAGAGCTGGCCCAGGACCTGGCTCTGGCTGGTGGGGACATCTCATTGGCACATGCCGAGACTCAAGCCTCTCCCAAAGGTGGGAAGGTTGAGGACTGCCAGGCCCTTTGAATAAATTAGATGCCCTCATCTCCCAATACTGGATGCCAGCATGTCTGGAGCAGCACTGTGGCTTCTTTCCATCAGGTTTTGCTGATGGTGGTCCAGGTTTCACCTGGGAGAAATGCTAACTGAGTCCTGCTGAGGTCTTGTCTTCTCCTTGCTTTTCTCTTGCCAACCCCAGTCAAATTTTCCTTATTTTGGAAGAAAGTCACTAACAGGAGGCTGGGAGGTGACAGTTCAGGCGGTCTCACCCCCTCTGCTCCACCATCCACCGTTCCCACTAGAGGTCTGGCCATCTTGCATTCACAACGTGTCTGGCAAAGTTTGTGTCAGGAGGTTTAAACTTTAGATTTGTGTGACCAAGGAATTCCCAATTCTGTTGCATGTGTTCCCCTGTCTCTCCCTCTCCCCCCCGTCTTTCTCTTGGCTGTGAAACAGCACAAGGAGACTCTTTGTATGCTCCTAATCCTGAAGCAACACAGCTTTAGCAACATCCAGGGATAAAAGCACCATCAAACCACAACTTTATGGGGGCAAATCTCCTCTAATCCCTCGCTTTAGCTAAACAAAGCTTCTTGCCCTAATCCGCTATCGCTTTAAAAAAAAAAAAAGCTCAGATTTTGTTTTTAGTAAGAAGATGATCCAAAGGACTAATTTTAAGAGAGACTAACCAACTCTGACAGCTTTTAAAATAGACGACAAGAAAATAGATGCAAACTTCCCTCTCAATTCAAGGGTTTTCAGGCTATGCAATAAGAAAAATATCCAGGGTTTAACTGCTTTCCTTTAAGCTCACTCTTATTGTATTAAATGCTCTGACCAACTCAGATTCAAATCACCAGGTCTAAATGCCATTTGATCTTTAAAAAGAGAATTAAAAAGTGTGCATATTATTCCCAGGAAGGCAGTCCAAGGAAAATCAATTATCATAAACAAGGATTATATTACACACACGGTCAATATGGAAAAACAAACACAATGCTCATAATGGGCTGTTGAAGTAGCTCACATTTGAAGACACTTTGACTGTATTAAAGATAGTTCTTTATTAATTTAAGGATGGATGTGGGTAAATGTGGTTGTGAGGAGCAATTGTGCTCTTAAACAGTCAGACCAAGCTGAACTCCAAGTCTGAACCAAATTTTGACTTTTTCTTCCTTTTTAAAAATTTTATTTCTTGCAGAAGGTAAGAGAAATACTACAGTTTGGTTTGAGGGCTTCAGTGTATGTATGCAGTGCTTGGCTTCAGAGGTGGGAACACACTGATCTTGAGGGGAATCATGAGGAACTGCTGTGGTGCCCTAGGGACCTTGCTGGTTTGAGTCTCAGCAGTGAGCAGGTGCCCATCTCACTCCCATCTCTTTCCCTGGGTGTTGTGGGAAATCAGTTAAATCCATTGTTTTCTTCCTCTGGTTTATATCTCTGCACTTGTTAGGGTGAGGATTTTGGGGTTTCCATCAGTATCTAGTCTGGCAATGAGCAATCTGCCTGGAAGATGAAGAGGGGGGCTGTTACAACATCATGGTTTCGTCCTTACTTATACTTTGCTCTGGAGAAGCAGGAGAAATCTGTACCCATATTTTTCTATCATGTCCGATACAGGCTGAACACCTTGCTGATGTGAGGAGGGGGACATTACCATGGCTTTTCCCTCTCAGTGCACCTGGGCAAGGAGGGAGGGATGGACAGGGTTGTCCATCCATGCCCTCTTGTGCTGTGACCCTGCCCCAGAGCAGGAATGGGACCTTTTCTCACCACAGATCCTTTCTTCAATCTTGCTGGGGAGCAGCACACTCCCCCCACCCCTCCCACCCCCCCCAACGTTTCTGTCCCCAGGGGAATTTCAGCACTTTGAAATACAGTTTGGTGCAAATCTCACTGGAAAGTCAAAATTATCTGCAGATAATTTTGGCATCGTGACGTCAAAGGACATGAGTAAATACTGAATATGGCACGAATGTGGTATTAAATAAAACTGAAGCTGCAGGAATATCTTGACATAACATAAAAGTAAAGTTAAATAAAGTGAGGAAACTCCCCCCCATGTGGAAACTTGCTGAAATGAAGCATTTTTGACGCTCAGTGCACTGAGAACATCAGGGCAGATTCTTTGAATGTTTTCCCATTATGAAAGGTTGTTGAGCGCAACATGTTTTCACCATGTGTTGGCTGATCACAGTCAGATGGAGCAGTTCTGCCTGAGGCACTCGGAACATCCCCCATGGACCCAGCTCACTGGGGACCCCCAAGTCCCTCCTCGCTGCTGCTCATCCCAGCCTGTAACAACAACCATGGACCCTGTTCCACCTTTGAGGAAGGCCACTGATGACCTCCAAGATGCCCTGCCTGTTGGTACCCTGTGCTGACATCTCACACCACTGGGCACACTTGACCCACTGTGCATCTCTGAGAAGAAGTGTGTTTCCCTGCAGCCCCTGGCTGCCCAGGCACAGGAGCTTTGTCCTCAGCCAGAGAGACGTGTATAATCTTTGGCTAAGCTCCCCCAAGGCCCCCAGCTCCCCTCTGCTCAGCCACACTGAAAGGGCCCTTTTGAAGTCTGCCCAGCGTTGTGGGGTGTATTTGCCCGTGGAGGGTGTATGAAACCAGTAAACACCATTTCTGGACAAAAATCTCCAAAGGCTGTATCCTTTCAGCCTGAAAGTTTCCCTTTCTCATTGACCTGTGCCCAGAAGTGACTCCTGATTTGAATAGTAAATAGTAGCTGTCTCTCCCTCCACAGCTAAGCTGTTTTCTTTTCTTTTCTTCTTCCCAATGCAAGGTGGGATCTTTCCATGACGCCCTTCAGAGTGGCTGTGCCGCCACGGAGAGGAAGGTGCTGTGTGGAGCCCTCATCCTGGCTCATGCAAGGAGCTCTTGATAGAGCTGTTTTTACTCCACAGATGCAGGTGATGGTGGTTTTCCACTAAGTAATGATCACCTTGCAGAAGTGCTGTGATACAGGGCTGGGATCTTTTGGAAGCAGCCTTTGGTTTGACCAGCATGGCATTGGTCCACTCAGCAGCAGGTTGATTTTACATTTTGTATCACCTGCTGATTTGGTTGTGTATTCAGCACTAGATATGGAAAAGGGAAACTCCAGTGAAGGAGAAGGATGACCAGTAGGAAACTTTAACACTCTGAAGCCCTGAGCATCCCCAGAGCCAACACACACTCCCTGATACTGCTCATAGCAGCGTGTGTCTGTGTTCTGCACAGCCCCAAGCTTCAGCACAGGGATGAATCTGTGGGTCAGGGCTAGCAGCTCATGATCAGGTCCAGGTGATCAATGTCAGGTGAGATGAAGCTTTTGAAAGGCAATAGCTGGATTTTTTTACCAACACACATCTACTCCCCGTTGGCCTTTGGAAACACTGTGATTGTCACATGCTCTGAGAGCCACAGTCCTGCAACTGGGGGCTCTGCCTTTCCCAAAACAGCCACGGGAAGTTAGCAGGTAAAAGGAACTCGAAAGAGCTTGGCTGAGAGTTGTGGAGGCAGTGAGATGTTTTCTGCCCCTCTGATGGTGTAGCCTGGGAGAGTTTCCACAGGTCACTGGTACTTTGCCTTTTCAGTGCTCTTCCACTGGAGCGGGACAAAGGGGAAAGTGCCTTCATTTGCTTTTGTGCTAATGAAGTCAAACAAGCATCAGGGAATTTGCACTGGGGCTCTGTCTTAGGGGTTTGATCTGTATTAAAAAAAAAAAAAGACAGTTCTTTGGGTAAAGCTTATCCCAAAAAGCATCTGGTGGACTGAGGGCATCTCCTTTGTTTTCAAAAGTTGGGTGGTGACTGGGAGTGGGGGATTTTTGTCCCTAGATTTAGATTTGAATCTATATTTTTCTCTGGTTCAGGGAGAAGTGGTGGGATGGGGGAACACCTGGTTTGAGCTCATTGCTGATAATCAATCTGTTCACTGAAAAATAAGTTGCAAAAGCCTACAGCCTAGCCAGCAATCCCATTTATCCTCCACCCTTAAATCTCCAGGTCCAGGAGTCATGTGATGGTGCTAGACTCTCCACTTTGACATTTAATCAAGCTGCAGAAAGGGACTTATATATAATTTTAAAAGTCTGAAAACCAGAAAGGAAATACGTGACATTTTGCTATATTTTTCTTTCTTATCTCTTGACTTAAAAGTCCAAGCTATGGACAAAGACACTGAGCAAGCTGTTGGGAACATTTTGAGGCTTAATGTAACTATTTAGCATGCTGAGATATTTTGTAAGATTGTAAATTTTACTCCTTTATTGTCTATAGGAACCTGGCTGAAAGTTGTAGAATTCACTGTATCACTACTGTGATATCACTTCTATTTTTTACCCTAACAAAGCAACTGGGAGCAGAGTTTTGGCCCCACATTTTGAGTCTGGAACCCAGAGCATCCAGCTCTCTTCTTCAGCCTTTTCTACTCTCTATTGCTTTTCTTAAAATTTGATGTGAATAGCTCATAAAAAACCCTGCAAGCAGCAAGCAAGCAGCAAACCCAAACATGTCCCCATTGCAGCAAATGCTGGAAGAAATAAATTCAGCTGAAAAATCCCTCTCTTGGTTTTTTGTTATATTTCTTTCTCTTGGATAAGGCAAAAGAAGGGGGGAAAATTAAAATCCCTTGGTTGCAAAAATGCCTTCAGTCAAGTTCTCTCTCTTACTGACAGCTCAGTTCCAGCTACAGGAGTCTTAATGATATTTTGGCCATAATGCCAAGAGAAGCAAGAAAGCCCCTTCAGACACCGGGAGCTTTCACCCGACTGGAGCAGTAAGTAGACAGCTGAAATGTATCTTTGAACTCAGGCAGGGACAAATAGTTTGTTGTGGTGCCCCCCTCCTCCCAGCATCCAGCTCACTGCATCAGCAGGCACTGGTGGTACATGTGCTGGGTGGCTCAGGGCTGTCCAGGCTGGCGCAGGTTGGTTAGGAAGGGAGGCTGTAGGCTTGGTGCTAGCTGGTGTTCCCTCACCGGGGTATTTCCTTCATCTGTCCTGGAGGTGTTTTGGTAGGACACAGTGGGGGATGCCTTTAGCCTTTTAAGTTGTATGGGTTGTGCAGGTGTCCCATGGCTGCAAACTTCACTCTGGTCACCAGCAACATGTGTTTCCAAAGGTTCCCATGGAAGGAAAGCAGCTGGAATTCTTCTGGCCAGCGACTGGTGTCCCAGCAGGCTGTGTGATACCTTATGGGCTTAAATATTGGAGATATGTATTAAATAGAGGTTCAGCTAGGGCTGAAAGATCTGCTCTCCCCTTAAATGTGAGTCTTCCAGGGCTGTCAGTTCCCTGCTGGTCCAGGTGGACTTGTCCCATGCCCTACAGCTGAGATAACCACACTATGCTTTCAGTACTTTTATCTGGCAAAAGTGACTGATCTCATACTCCTGATTTTGGAGTCAGGAACCTTTATACTCCTTTTTTTCTGCTGCTGACACCAAACCTGCAGGCTATTTCTGATGGTGGCCCTGTCCTTAGATCAAGCCTAAAGCAATACAGGATTGTCCTCATGGATATCCAGCCTTGTGGGGACCAAGACAAAGGGCATTGCTGTGGAGACTGTGTGGTCCCCCCCTGCATTTCTGACCTAAGAAGATCTCAGAGACATCCTCTCCTTTGTCCACACATTTCTTGTGTCCTCCTCAGGGTTGAAAGCAAATCCAAGGGGTCTGGAGAAGATGTGTGGATGTGGCATCCTGGTGCTTCCTAATGCCAGCCCTGTGGCTGCTGAGTTCTGTCTCACCAGTGCTGGGTTTTGCAGCTGACCGGGATGCCCAGTTAATAGCCCATCTGTAGAGGTGAAGCCCCAGTCCAAAGAGGAGTGTGTCATACTCCCAAGGCTCTGGGAGCTCAGTGAAAGTAATTTTCGAAAACAATCTTTTACCCCTTAATCAAAGTCTTTATCCATATGTTTTAGTTGCCTTTAAACTCCAGCTGAAACCGTTTGCAGATCTCTCTCGGCTATTGGCTGATCCTAAGTAATAAGCACTAATGTTTGAGCTTCAAAATCACTTGCAAAGTTGAAGTCTGGTAAAGCCATCTGGTTGAAATCTGTCAGTATTTATTATCCACTGGAAGTTTCTCTCTGGACAGCTCTGATGCTGTCTTTCGTTATCATGGAGAGCTGATCATATTAAACTAATTACAGGGAATAGCTGATGACAAGTTCCTCTTTAATCTGCCATCTTTTTTTGAATCAGAATTAAGGTCATTCTCCAAGGCCTTGATTTTGGAAACTCCCTGGCAGCAGTTGTTAGCTGGGTTAAAATATTTACAAATCCATATATCTTCTGTTGCTCCCATTAGGATTGAACAAGCAGGGATTTGCTAGTTGGGCTCAAATTCACCATTGTTTTAGAGGCGCTAAGTGTTGTTCCCATGTACTGCACACACTATGTGAGGTGGATAAGAGGGGCTTTCACACATTCAAGCTTGCCAAGTCAACTTTTCTTTGTCAATGTTAAGTTACCTTTAAAACAAAATAATTTGTTTCCCGACCCTAGACTTGGACCATAACAGAAGAATGCCAGTTGGATCTGTAGGAGAAATGAGACAAGACTCTGCAGGCTACTGGTGCTTCCTCAGTGCCAGGTTGTGAGCTGAAAATGGCCTCTGTGCAGACTGGTCCCTGCCTGCATCCTTAAAGGCAGCTGCAGGCAGATGGGGCAGCTTGTGGGGCCAAGGTTGGGCAGCTTAGGGGATCCTCCTGATCAGGAAGTTTGTGCCCCTGAGGTGAATGACAAATGGACTGGAAGGAGTCACCAAGACCTGGGGACAGCTGGCTTCGGCTCTGCCACCCTGGTCTGTTTTCCAGTGAGTTGCAGGTGAGATGATGTAACCAGTGTCTGCCTTTGTTTCACCAAAGTTACAGACAATCCCTTACAGGGAGGTAGGAGGGAAATCTTGGTGTTTTCCTTTCTGGGTTGGAATCCATTTGCTTTGGATAGCACTTTTTTTTAGTTGCTAACTGGCTACATCCAAAATTTGGAGGACATGGGTCTTTCTCTTTCCATTACCCTCAGTAGTCTCATGTTACATCTTCTTCTCACATTTTGCTGTGAGACCTGGATAGCAGCTTCCCTGCTATGACAGGTTAACTTCCTACCCACATTTTTCATTTTTCCACCATGTGGTTTTACAGAAGATGAAGAGTTTGCTTCTTAATGTTCATAAATCCTGACAAGAACATTGTTTTCCAATTGTCTCCATACTTTAAAAATTATTTTCCTGTAATATGATGTAATTTATAGCTTAAGCTTACTGCCAGGTCCCTAGGATGTAACTTGGTATGACTGCTTCCATCTATGCAAACAGGAGCAACTGGAGCCCTTCCCTTAGGGCTTACTCAAATACACTATATTTAATAAGAGTTAATCCCTTTAACACAGTTGCTGGCCTTGCCTTTTAAAATTGGATTAAGACTGATGCACTATAGAGAGTTTTTAATGCCAATGAACTCAACCTGTTCTAGAAAATGGAAGTTGTAAACATGGTACGGATGCTAAGATCAGGCTAACCCTAGGAATTGGCCTTGGGAAGAGCTGCACAATGGTCTTTTTCACACCTTTAACTCAGCAAGACCTGAAGGCAAGTCTGCAAACAGATGAGCAAGGCTATGAAGAGTTCAGCTGATTCTCTGCCACTCTCTCAGAGCCATAATTAAATGGCAGCTAGGCAGAGAAAATACTTCTAGTGCAAGCGTCCAGAGGAGTAAAAGCACCAGCACTAAGAGAGTGGAGAAGCCAAGCCCTAGAGGTGACCTTAAGACTGAGTAAAACTGATGCAGATCTGAATTGTTACTGGGAAGGAAAAGTGAAGCAAACACAGGGTGTGTATGTGTGTGATGATTGACCAAGGCTTGGGAGACCAGTGGGTTAAAAAGAGCTGCAGAAAAATAGTTCTTACTTTCCTAGAAATGACTGAGAAAAAACCCGAAGCTCCCTCCTGTTGAGTTAATTTTCTGAAAAATTTATATATTCTTTTGTCCCATATTTGGGGACAAAGTGTTTTACCTATAAATTTTAAATGTAAGTGTGTATTTAGATTTGAGCTTGAAGAGACAAATGAAGTCCTTTTCACTCAGGCTGGTTTCCTGAACTCTAATTTACGCCCCTTCACAGCACTGAAGTTTTCCATTTGATCCTTTTTCCAGAGCAATGAAGAAAAGGAAAACGAACTAAATGACCTTATATGTGCCTGGATCTCAGATGCAAGTGCAAATGGGGCAGGATGGAGGCTGTCCCCTGGACAACACCCAGACTCCACCACACAGTTGGGACTTGTGGATGGGGCTGTGCTCTCAGTACCAAGCAGCCAGGGACTGCCAGGACTCAGCTTAATTTATTTCCTCCATACCTTCCATGCTATTTCTAATGTTTTTTACTTTTCAAAGCAATAAGGGAAGAGAGGTGTTTGCTTAGCCTCCTCTGTTTGCCCCATCATTTGTAATATGAAGCCATAAAATTAAACCTAGGATATCTCTAGCCTATTGATAGACATTGGCAATCTCAGATGCCTTCTCCTAAATGGAAGGGGCAGTTCATTGACACAAGCAATTGCCAGACTGCAGTGGCATTTGGATGGGGGAAGAAAAAAAGGAGTAAACAGACCTGGGGAACTCCAGCTTGACATAAAAAACAATGTGATGGATAGCCCACAGTGACCATTGGCTCCAGTGGCTGGAGGACAAGAGAAAAAAAAAAGCAAGCAAGAAAAAAATCCAGGACAAGCAATCTGCAACCAGCCTAGGAAGATTACTGCCATAAAAGCAATGCTGGAAGGGGCTAGTTATCAAGTGGAAAACAAGAAAGTACAACTAGCTCCCCAGTCACCAGATTTAGGGGACTCTGGTTGGAAGGTTCGTACTCTGGTGGGCCATTAGAGCAGAAACAGAAATGGATGCAGTAATCCAGAACATATTGAGTCTCTAGGTTACCATGAAATATAATGCAGGGAGAAATGAATTATTTTCGAAGGGAAGCTGTAGAAAGCACATATATAGACTTTTTTTTTTATTGGAACTGTGTTATCAACAGTCTCTCTTAATAGTCGAAAACAGCTTCTTATGTTTTTTATAGAGTTTTAAAGATCCCTCTGGATGTGTCTGGAGGGGCTGGATGGGGGGAGCTGCAGGCAGAGGGAGCGAGGGAAGAGAAGAAAGGAGGTAAGTGCTGTCAGAGTGAGCATGGTGCTGATTTCTTTGGGCTGCCTCAGCATTTGGGTATGGTGCTGCATGATGCTAATTTTGCCTCATTCCTTGCACAGAAATAACGATACGCATCATCTTGGTTACATGTGAAGCCTATTTGGCTTGGGTATTTTCCTTTGCAAGAAGGTGAACATTTCTCCAGAAAATAGATAGAGGTTAAAAAAATAGTTTAATGCAGTTTCTACCCATCCTAGAGTACCCACAAGGGATTGTTAGAAAGGCAGCTGGAGGAGCCCAAGAAGAACTAATCTCCTCCTGATTTTGGAGGTTCAAGATCATCTCCTCGTTCTCCTAAGCCCACATTTAAGGAATGAAAGAATCTTGTGAAATCCCTCTCATGACATTGATGGGACCTCAAATGTTTGGGAGTGAAAATATTAAGGCAGATCTATGAGGGTTGATGGGTTTTTCCATGCACAAAGAGCAGTTTTATACTTGAACATCTGTTTCCGCTTCTAATGTTAACACCTTGTGAAAGAGCTGATAATGATGACATGAAGTTGTCATAAAATGAATCTTGATATTATAAAAATAATGTGTAGTAAGGTCTCTTTTGCCTTATTGTCTGACTTCTGAGGCTCTGTCCTATGTGTGTGTCGTGTTTGCAAGGCTAAAACCAGGTAAAACAAAGAGGAAAGGGAAGGGGAAGGGGAAGGAGAAGAAGAACAAGGAACAGGGAAGAAGTAGACCCCAAGCCAGCTGAATTGCCTGCCTTGCAGGAGCTGAGGTTTGAAGAAACCAGAGCCGGGGATTCAAATCATGATAACTCACAGCAGAGATTTTCAGTCACAACAGAGTCCTTCCAAGAAAAAAAATGCTGAATTCCCACGATGGAGAGAGCACACAAAAGCATGAAAATCACTTTGCTTTGCAAGAGTCTGCCTGCATCTGGAATTGCCAGCTGCCTCTAGAAGCAGCCTCTGAAATGTAAAGACTGCTGCATGCAGGAACCAATCCACTGGCCAACAGTGCACTGATATTGTCTTCAGACCACAAAGTTGGACTACTTGGAGTAAGAGGAAAAAAAAAGGAAAAATCAGTCTAAAACTCAGAAATTCATTGAAAAAGTGAATTATCTCGGTCAGAAAACTTGATATTCTCTGTCTGCCCACCTAGTATCATTGTGTTATCTTCTTCCTTCTACTTCACAAAGTTGCTCAGCAGAAAAGCTCATAGCTGCAGTTTTTACTCTGCTTCAATTTTTTAAAAAGTACCTATCTTAACAGATTTCTTAATGTCCAGCTGATGCTATAGACAATGTATAGAATAGAATAGAATAGAATAGAATAGAATAGAATAGAATAGAATAGAATAGAATATGCCAGGACTCTGTAAACAGCATCTCACTTCATCCCTTTATGGAGAGATGGTGATGGCATGATGGACTAATATATGCAAAGTGAATTTTATACTAAGTATGGAACAAAATCATTACCGAGACCCAGGCAGTGATCTAGCATGACATGCAGTCTAAATTATCTTTTTTTAATAGCCAAAAAATAGATGCCTATATCAGCTCAGCATTCACTTCTTCAGTTGTTCCCTGCCAGCATGTGGTCCTCCACATCAGCTCCTGCCTGGAGAGCCAGCCTGCAGTCCTGTGCATGGAAGGGGACCCTGGCAGAAGCCCACTAGGAAGCTGTGGGTTGGAATGCCGCAGTGTGGTGGGCTGAACTGGAGGGCTGGTGGCTGTGCCATCTTCCTTGAGGGGAGGATACTCCAGCCACTGAGTATCCCAAGGAACAGATATCTCAGTGTGGCACGTGCTGGAATTTCTTTCTTGCTGTGCCAGTTTCCAGGTCTCAAGGGAGCATTTGGAATGGGGGTGGGGGGTGGGGATGGAGGGTGTGTGCACAGATTGGCACAGATTTATATGCCAGACTTGTCTCTAGCTCTGACTCTGCTGTTCCGCCTGGACTTCCTTCATTTAGAGTCCTTTGTTACAAAATGTAATGGATATCGCCCTAGGAGCCGTTTTCAATTGCTCGTGACGACGTAAGAAACAATTAGGCAAAGCATATTTTTGTTTATATCCTCACTGCCTCCTCTCCTCGGAGAGATTTAGAGATCCCTGGATGGTCAGGTTATTAAATAGTTGCTCTTGGAGGCAGAATTTGAATGAAACTCGCAGGGTGGATTGGGGTCATGGCTAGCCCTGGCTGGGTAGGGGTTGGAGGAGGAAGGTAAGGGGAGAAACTAGAATTGAAAATAACAAAAGAAATGGAAATCCAAAGAGGTTTCCAAAGCCACCCTAAGGTAAGTTTGTAGACTGGTATTGTTCTACTGACAAAACCTGCATTGGGCACTTCAAACTGTGCCAGGATTTGACCTGGCTCTGAAATCCACATTTTGGTGCTTGTGGCTGGTCAGACAGAACCATTTGCAGACGATCCAGGCAAGGGTGAAAAAAGTGATGGTGTGGGAGGAAGGGGTGGCAGTGCTGGTCTCTGAGCTGCAGTGATGCTCAAGGAAGCTCATGGCTTGGGTTGTCCCTCCCAAACTGGGCTTAAGGCTGAATGCGGTAGGATGTGCCTGGACATGGGACTCTGAGCAGGTCCTGTGTATATTGTGGAGATACAGGAAGGTATTGAGAGAGAGCAGGCATCTTCCTGCCTCTCTGGATCCTTCAAGGGATGCTGATGGTGGATATGGGCTGTGTCACTTGGTCTGGGATAAAAAAGGGTGCTCTCTGCTCAGGTACCCAGCAGGAAAGATTGTCAGGCAGGTCCTGAACCAGCAAGGCCAAGAGAGAGCCCAAAAGGGAGAGATGCTGTTGAATGGGAGGGAGAAAGAGGAGAAAGTGCCACCAGCAACTTAGGGAGAGAGGTGACAAAAGGTGACAAAAGCCTGGGACAGCATCAAAAGCAGTGGGATGCAAGTCTGCGTCTGAGTGCAAGGACAGGCTCAATGCCAAGGCATCTGAGCACACTATCCCATAAGCTGTTTTGTGCTGGGGCTTTTCAGAGAAATGCCAAGAAGCAGAGATTGATGTCACTTGGTCTGCAGAAACACCAAGCTTGAATCAGTCAGGCTGATCACTCCATCCTTCTGACACAGGACTGATCTCTACTGGTTGTTACTATATGGCCTGTGTCCTTCTGAATGGCCCAAATAATGGGATCATCCTTTGGAAAGAGGGCTCTCCATCTATTAGACACGTTGCTGTGTTTGCCTGGAAATGGACCTCGCTTTATAAACACAAAACCAGCTGAGAGCAGCCAATGCCAGTGGTGAAATACTCTTGCTATCTGCAGGCAGACACAGTGCAGCCCCATGCCCCCATTAGGGAGGGCAAGCCCCTTCATCAGCTTAACGAGCCCAGCAATCTGCATGCAAACAAGGGTGGTGGGGGGGAGCATTCATCACTGCAGAAAAGGGCTTGGAGATGCTCACAACACATGGCTTGTCCTTGGGAAATTGTAGCCTGAGGATAACATAGTATTGGGACCTTCATCTGGCACAGGGAATAAACTGGAAGCTGCCTTCCTCAGTCATTTCAAATAAATCTCAGTTACTGATACAAAAGGCTCTCAGGGGGTCATTGATAAACCTCAGTGTGAAACCCAAACAGCACAGCTACCTCCTGGTGAGGAAGGAGCAGGTTTAGAATGGGTTAATTAGAAAGATAATGAGCTAACAAGGCTTCATTTCTGTTCAGTGGCTCAATGAGGAATTCATTAGAAAGGCTTAATCTAACTGAACAATCCCAGGGCTTAGAGAGATTGCCCATTGATTGCCAGCCCAAACTGTTTATTTACAGGTTTTTGCTGGCTGAAAGGTCTCTTTCCTTTATTTCTAAGGCCATTTGGAGGATGTGCCATAAGGAGATGTGTGTCCCCAGCAAAAAGCAGTAGCAATAAAATTCTGGCAGTAAAGCCAGATGGGAAAGGAAAAGGGATCGATGTTCCCGGTAACATCAACCATCTAATTTCAGTGTGTTCCCAGCTGAGGATGAGTCCAGGATAATTTATATGTAGGGTTTGGGTACTACTGGAAAGAGAGTAGAAATTAAATGTTAGGAGATGGGAAAAAATGGAGCAGAAATGCCATGTAAGTGGGGAGAGAGACTGGAGATGATCCCTCCAGGCTTTTCTCTCTCGCTTCATAACATAAAATGGGTGTCATTTTGAAAGTCTTTTCCAGGGGTTTTCAAACACCCCAGTGAACCGTTCCATCTTGGGAGTGTGAGGTGTCTCCACATGGTCAGGGAGAAGTTGGGAATGTACCACTGGAGGAAATCTCAGAGCTAAATCTCTACAGAAAAAAACCCTTTCCTCCTAGCCCTCCAGCAGCTCCGCTTCTCTCCCTTCATCATCATTTAAGGCAGAAGGTGGGACTTTGTGCTGGAACAGCTGAGGGATGGGCATCTTTCTCACCACAGGACATGAGTCTCCAGCACATCAGGCACTGGTGAGGTTCACTGCAACCCTTTGTGGTTCCCTGTGGACTGGTTTTCATGTTTTTACAAACTGAATCAACTCTGGGCTGGGTTGCATGGAAGTCCCAGGAGGATTCCCTTGTTGAGATCAGCGTCTGGTAGTATCTCTTTCCTGAAAACTGACAGTTTGGTAAAATTTCAAGCCAAAACCTCTGTTAATACATACTTTTGATGATCCAGCCCTGCTTCAGAGTCGTTTGCTTCATTGTTGTGCTGGGTTGCTGGGGTTTTTTTTTCCATAAGGAAGCAAAGCTGTGTGGTCTGCTCCTGGAGACTAAACCAGTGTGGTTTGTGTCCAGGAATCTTGCACCAGAACTTGTGAGATCGTGAGTTTGTCCATGACGTCACCCATCTATCTAATGGTGCCTTTAGCAACATGTGATGGGACTATATTTAGTGGGAAAATTCCTGTCCTGGACAAGGGAGCAGGCTTTCTGAGGAGAGACAACACCTTTGATAAGGCCATCTGCTATTATCAGAAAAGTGGACAGTGTGATAAGCATAGACACAAGTGAGGTTGAGGGCTGGAGGCTTTCAAAGATCCCTTGGGCATCTTCAAGTGGTGTAAAAGTGAAAAAAACCCTTGAGTGCCTTTAAATAAATAAGAGACTGATAGCTGCTCTGCCTCAAGTCTTTGTACCCTCTCTGTGGTGGGTGAACACGGCCTGTCGATCAGAGCCATTATGTCTGCACTGCTGAATGAGGCTGGTGGTAATTTCTAGATGGAGTATGTTAGAGTCACATTATATTTGCTGAGCTCTTTAAAATCTTACTAGATTAATAGCCTTTAAAAAAAAAATTATCTTAGTGCCACATTAACCACAGGCCACAGTGTATTAACTGACAAAACCCAAATTGTTCTTTAATATTCCTAAAGCTGGTGTTAAGCACAATAAGAACAATTTTCACTTTCAATAAGAATCTGACCCTGGGTTTGCCCTCTGCCCTGACCTGGGTCTCTCTCTACAACCATGAGGGACCATGTGGAGTCGTTCTGTGCTCCCTTGAAATGATGATAATTAAAAAGCATTTACTTTCAGATTTTTCTTCCATCTGATTATCCCTTTCCCTTTGGTCTCTCTTCCCTCCTGGATGTGCAACTGGACTTTCTGTATTTTTTTTTGTGCATCATCATTGAATTCCTCTGTTCTTCTAGTGAATCAAAGCACACAGCAGCCCAGCTTTTATTTACTATTATGTTGGAATTCCTGGAGTTTATTTATGGGAGAGAGAAGCAACAAATATTCATTGCATTATTCTGCTGATTTGCTTGCTGGCTGTGTGCAAGTCAGTGTCTGTCTTTCACCTCAGCTTTCCCATTTTGTAAAGTCTGAATAGCAATACCTGTCTGGAAAGCATTGGATGAGGTTTTACCTGGGTAACATTAATTATAATAACAATGCAGGATATGTCAAAAATTGAAAAAAAATAAGAATAAGTAGCAGGGTTTTTCCCCACCATGTAATGTGTTATTAAAAGGAAGAGCTTCATAAGTCTCTGGTGCTGATGTCTGGACATTACGTGGTTAGCTTCAGTGTCCACAGTTAGTGCTTCCAAGTGATTTGCAAGGGATATGAAACCTCATGCTTCAGGGTCTAAACTGATCTCCAGGTGTTAGGATATTTCTGTGTAGTCATGGACCATTTGCCATCCAGCAGTGTTACGGTACCTTCTGCTAAAGTCACTGGTGCTGATTCGTGTCTGGGATCAGAGATTCAAGCCAGAATATAGGAACTTCTAGCTACCTAAAATTGCAACCAAAAAGGGTCTACTTGGAGGGAATAATCAACCACAATTAATGGAGGGCACTGCAGAAACCCAAGAATCATTAGTTACACATCATAGTTCAATGAAACGTCTTCTCCAGCATCATGTTGGCTTGGGAAGCCCTCATCTTCCTCCCTGCCTACCCTCCCATCTCTGCCTGCCCGGGCACTGCTGGTACCTCAGTGGCCAAAACAATGAAGCTTAAAAATGCCCTTCTCCTTCACATTTTTGTTTTGAGGACAGATTGCAGTGCAGACCAATTGGCTGATCAGCGTAGGGGGATGGAGGGGCAGGAACTTCTTAGGCCAGTCCAAGCATCGGCTAAGCCTCCCAGATTTAGAGCAACTGAGGAAATCAGGGCATCTTCTTCTGGCCAGGAAATTTTTCTCTCCTATTTGGAATTAAAGCAGCTGTTACACATCTCAAACACCCATCCCTCGGACACACTGAGCAAGAGAAAAAGGACTTGTAGTACCTGATTTGTTTTCCAAACTGAATGGGAAATTTTCACGCTTCAAAAATAAGTACAGAATGCAGAGATTTGCAAATAGGCCACCAAAAAAAAAAAAAGAAAAAAAAAAGAAAAAAAAGGGAGGAAAATAACTTTATTTTCTGATTTATTCAGAGCAGAGCAGACAAACAGTTCTATTGTCAATTATGAGAGCTTCTGTAAGGGAAAGAAAACACTCAGATTTCAGCATTTCTGACAGTCTACTTCTTTAAAATCCTTTAAAATCCTGCGCCTGGAGCTCCCCTAAGAGTAAGACTTTGTAATTCACTACCTGCACTGACTGTTGCCAATGTGTGTTTTATGGTTTGGGCTGCTGCAATATAAAATCAGTGCGTGGGTAGATTTTATTTTCCTTGATCAGAGGACTTGGTAACGCTGCACTGGTGCAATACTGCAAAATATTTATTAGCTCGGAGGAGAGTGTGGGAAGAATTGTTGATAGCAGAATTGATGTTACTAGCTTGCTGTTTTATTTGCTCTTGATTTTAGGTACCTGCTCTTGCAGAGAAATAGTTCAGGGGGTTTGGGGATGGTAGAAAGAGAAAAGAGTATTGTCTCTGTGTTTCCCATGCATTGTTTCCTATGAAAGCATCTCCCTGCAACCTTTACCTTCTGTTCAGACAGCCCCAGCCTGCGAAGAGAGAATGGCAGATTTGTGCTTTCTAAGCTCCAGATGGGGCTCCTTTCTTCTTCCTCTGTAAGTTAATGGTGTCTTGCTGAGACCAACTGGGCATGTAAAGATTTGGGCAAAACTCACAGCAGTGGTCTCATAACCTCAAGGCTTCACAGTCTCATCCCAATGTGACGGCCGGTCCCCAGCGGAGCTTGCCTGTGGCTCTGATGTGGTACCAAAGGAGATGGGGAAGGTTATGTTGATTACATCTGTTTACCAATGATTAAATAAATTAAAAGCCCATTGCAGACCACCAGCAGGCCAGGGTCCCGCAGCCCCTGCTTTCTGCACAAGGTCCTGTTTGCGCTCTGGTTTCTGTGTGTCAGTATTGCCAGGTTAACTCTTGTTTGGTCAGAATGAATCTTCATAAATAAAAATAGATGAGATAAAAGCTTCCTCCTACCAGCAACACCAACCACCTCAGCCAAATCCTCTCATCAGTCAGCTCCCTCTTTGCCCACATGCTATGCTGGAGGAAAAGATGGGAAGAAATATTTGTGGGATCCCTTCTAAGACCTTAATAAGCCCTAGAAGAGCCTGGAGGAGGGTTTTGTACTTCGTTGTCACTGTTGGCACAGCATGGGAAAGGTCTGCCCCTGGTCATGGTCCCTGTTTTATTAGGCAGTGTGTAAAGCCATTGGAAGGGACAGTCACTGTCCTAAAGAAAATGTAGTCTTAATAAGTAGGAGGAAAAATGAGGCAGCAAGAGAAATTCCCACAGTGATGGGATGCTGGGGAAGAGCTCGAAAGAAGACAGTTTCCACTTGGGAGTCACTCCAGCCCAGCAGGACCCTGTGGCAAGGAGGCCTGGAGAGTAAGGAAGGCTAAGTGGCCAGTTAGGGCTTCTCTGTCTCTAATTTCTTTGATTCTCTGAGCTAAGCCATCAGATCCCTATTTGAGGATTTTTTTTATAATTCATTCCTAAGCAGCCAGATTACCAGCCATATGGACAAAGGATACCAGAGGAAGATTATTAAGATTATTAAAACAGATTATTTTTGCCGTTGGAGCAGAAGTTGCAATCAGTGGGCAAGGTTTGAGCTTTTCCTCATTCCTATCACATGCTGAGATGGTTCCCAGTGCTTCTTCATTTCATCTATGAGGGCTCACAAAGTCTTGTGCCTTTCAGTAGTCACTCTGGGTGCCTCTAGAGACACTCCTGGCCCTCCTGGTTCTTTGGAGCATGCCAGTGTTCCATAAGACCTTGCTGATCAAGGCAGTAGAGTAGTGTGAAAAATTCATTCCAACTGCATCAATAAAGCACTCAACTGGTATTTCAGGGAAGGAATATACCAATGATACAAATGTCTGCAGAAAGAAGAGCTCAAACAAGTGGCAGAAATTGAGACCAAGTTGTTTCCTGGGGACTCTGGTCATCTTGTCTTCTACATTGCTGAATGACTGATGGGAAAGGAGGCAGAGGCACAGAAAACAGCCTGGTTTGTCAGACCAGGTGTGTGCAGTCTCTACAAAGAAAGGGATCAAACCCTTTTTTCTGTTGACCTCCTCCAACTGGACAAGTTTCCCTCCTGTTCATGCTGCTGCTGTTGTTTTCCTTTGCAGTGGGAAGGACATAGGTTCATCAATTCACCAGTGCAGCAACATGCCAGAGGTGCGTTTTTCTGGGCTACAAGGAGGCTGGTAGTTATGTATGGATTAAGAACCACACAGTCATCCTGCCAGGACACCTGCAGATCCCTTCATAAGAAGGTTTTTATCTAGCTGAATTTGCAGGAGTCATCTTGTAGCTACTAGAGCCTGGCCTGTGCTTCCTAGTGCTCATACCAAATACCCACAGGACTTGGGAAATGAACGAAGCAGAGGATTCTTTCAGAGCAGAGAGCTGGTGGCTACCAGACAACAAAAACAAGGGCTTCCATACTTTTACTCACCCAACCTGACCTCAGAGCTGCCGACACTTTCTGGGAAGAGATGTGTAATCTCTTCCAGAGACTGGAAAATCTCAGTATGGCTGCTATCAGGTTCTACCAGTTACCAATGATGGTGAAAGGGGAGCACTCAAGATTTACCCACTCATCACTATGGGTGGAAGTAATGTAAGTCCTGTTTGCTCTGACAGAGACTTGTGCTGGAGGAAACTCTAAGACAATTATCCCAAGACATAATCTCATCTCTGCCTGCTCACTCTTTTGGAGGGACGATCTCTATTCTCTCACATCATCCATCACTATATTTGTGGTGCCATGAGCGTATCCAGTTCTGTAGCAACAGAAGAACAGTGCACAGCACTGAACCAACAGAGGAGCTACTGAGGTAGGGAAGCCCTTGGGAAGGCTCGACCACAAGTCGCTACAGAGAGACTTGCAGAGGTACCAGGCACAGACGTTATTTTTGGTATAAGTGTTCTTGTTTCAAGTTTTTTCAGGTGTGAAGTTTCCCTGTTCGACAGCCCATCAATCACATAGAGGGACAACATTAATAAATCTGTCCATGCTTCTCCCTTGAGCTTGAAGAAAGAAAAACTCCAACTGTTCACAATTATTATAGAAAATTAACTCCATGGCTTTAAACAAAGTCTCATTGCAGGCTATTTTTACATTATAAGGAAGGGGGAAAAATCACGCTAAGAACTACAATGACATGAATTTAAATTTCTTTGTAAAACACAGACATTGGACAAAAGTTTAGTCCTGGAAGTAGAGACAAGTTCAATGGCTTCTCATGCTCTCCTATTGAATCTGACTCCTTGCTAGCTCCATCTGTTGGCTGGACAGTGCAGAATGGCATCATGGGAGTCACCAGCATTACATCTAAAGAGACAGCAAGGTCTGCTGCAGTTTTCTAGAGTCACCCATAAAAAAGGTTTTCCCCTCCTTCCTGAACCTCTCCCAGCATTTGTTGGCCAAACTTGGCTGTGTCTTCTAGAAAGCCTCCACTACTGATTTCTTGGCTGTTAGTGATGAAGAAGATGAGTGATGGAGAACTCCCTCCAGCTCTTAGTAACCCGTTTCAATGGTTAATTACCCTGACTCCTAGTGATTTGCATACTCTTACTGGTTTGAACCTTGCTGACTTCAGCTGCCAGTCCTGGGTGTTGTTATGTATTTGCCTTCTGTATTAAAAAGTGCTTTATACCAGGTGAAACAACCACAGACTGTGATCCTGTCTATGGTAGACAGGAAGCAGAAACGATATATCCATAAGTGAAGGTCCTGTCGTCCCGGAGATCCGTTTTGAGAACAGTAAGATCACGCAGGAAATTTCTTGAGTTGTTCATATATTTATGCCTGCTCAAGAGCCACCCTGTCTTGGATGGTCTGATCAATTTGCACACATCAGGGAGTCAGGATGAGACACCAAGGAGCTTTCATACATGTGCTGCAGTTCCCTTCTGCCCAGCACAAATTCTGAGAGGCCACTGCTCAATAGACTCCTACTTTGCCCTCATAACTTTGTAGTCACCTCTGCATAGGCACTTAGCAGAGGTCTCCTCTTCAACCCATGTGCTTCCTAGGAGCTCAGCACAACCTTCCTATACGCCTCCACCTACCAGAGTTCCCTGTGCAGTGTCTTTTCCTTCCCTCTCTCTCTATCAGAAGCTTTCTCTGGGTTGATGAATCCATGCACAGTAGAAGGTTATATTCATTTGTCTTGTTCTCCAGTTCATTTATCATGAGTGCTCTGTTGTGGAGAATCCTGATAGAAAGTCTGCTTATTCTCCTGGTTGGCTGAAATGCGGCATTTCAATCAGCTGATTGCTTATTACTGTGACCTTGCTGAAAAATCAGCACCCAGAAGGGTGGGAAGAGAGGTCTTCCTTTGTCACACTTCTTGTGTGGAAGAATGATAATAGCATTTTCATTTCTCTCCTATTGCCTGCTCTGAAGAGTTTTGCCTTGGCTTTTATTTTCCCATTGCTATTTTCCCATCACTACCTGTGGGATACAAAGGCTTCATTTTACCACTCACCCTCAAACAGTTCATTAGCTGAGAGGATAGGGGATACTGCAGCTGTAGGATGATGGAGGACTGCAGGCATATAATAGACATCATGGGATCTGCAGAGAGTCCTCAAGCACCTTATTGGTGTCTAGGGGAATGGATTATGTAAGGATTTCATAGGTGTGCCTGACCAGTGAGGCATTATGAGGAGGATTTAGAGGTGTGACACAATTCCCTTCCCATATGTCCCCATCCCCAGGTCTCACAGGATTGCTCAGCGGATTCCAAGCTGTTTGCAGTAGGGCATCTAGCATGACACTGCAGGTGACTGCATCAGACCTGGCAGTGAGAAGGGGACAATTAGTGCCATCCTTGGGTGATGCTGGGGCACCTTTGTGGTCTTCAGCCCAACCTGCCATCCAGAACAGGGCTGTTGCCAGCCTTGGGTCAGGCTGGTTGTGACTGTGTCTAGCCAGGGCTTGAACACCTCCAAGGATGGAGGTGCACCACCCGCATACTATTTAGCTGTTTTCTGCTGTCCAGCATGAACTTCCCAAGGCAGAAGTTGTAGATATTGCTCCATGTTACATTGTTTGAAACCGCTGAGAAATGTTTTTCCTCTGTTGTCTTCCTAACCACCTCTAGTTAGCTGTAAGCAGCTTTATATCCCCATTTAGTCCTCTTTGACAGACTAAGCGAGCTCAGCTCCCCTCATCTTTCCTTGTAGGACATGTCCCAGTCCCCTTTTCCCTCTTGACCCACAGATTCTAGACTGGATGTTTCCAGCAGCAGCCTCACCAACACTGAGCAGAGGGGATGACAACTCCCCTTGATCCCCTTGCTTCAGTCCTCCTAATTCAACAGTATCTAGACCAAAGGATGGGCAAAATCCTTCTACGAGCCCTGCATCACTGGCTGAAGCAGGGGAGAAACATGGGTGACCTCTTAAAGTAGCTTCCACCCTACCTTCTGTGAGTATGTGACCCAGATCATCCCAGCTGCCTACAAAAACATCTATGGGGCAAATAGAGATGTTCTTGGGCATGGTGTAAATGAGTGTAGTTTACCCTGTTTTTTTCTAGTACAGGTGATGCCTGCTGGCGGCTTGGTGTGTCCCCTGTCACAGCCACACCAAGAACCATACCAGTCTCTACAAAGTACACGTTACTTGTGGGTCCGGGTTTGCAGATGCATGCATGGATTTAACCTTAAGTACAGAAATACAAGGGGTTGCATTTTTTAAAAAAAAATAACCATTCAAGAATACATCTCACTACGCTATAAATGTGGATGCTACTCTTTAATCCTTTGCCCTGCATCCATCCTTTCATCAGCAAGACCTAGCAGAGGAATGTGATACATCCTGAGCTCTTCTCCATCACCACTCAGAACAAATGGATTCCAGTAGCAAAGCACACCATGGCTTTATCATTCTTTTGACAGGTAATTTTCTCCCCGGTGAATATATCTGAGGCTTTCGCAAACCACTTCTCAGTGGCTGAATGAAGTTGTTTCACTCCTGGCAGAGAGGAACAAGCCCGACTGTGGCATTGGTTTGCTGCTCTGTGCCTATCCGACTCCCATGTTCCCAAAAGCCTGGTGAGATTCTTTATTATCCCCTGATTATGTCATATGTCCCCAGTTGCCTCTTATGACCATCAGGCATGTTATTTATTACAGTGTTTTTCCACCAAGCTGTTGTAGTCCCTTCTCCAAGGCATTTTGCACACCACTAGGAAATAATATTATCTCCCAAGAGTTCACAGTAGAAAGGCTTACTCAGGTTCAAACTCAGTTAAGTGTTGCCCTTACTTACTAGCAAAACCAAAATTCAGATGCAAGAAGAGCTGTGGTGTGCTGTTGAGTGCAGAAAAGCAGAATCTCCACTGCAGAGGGAATCAACACCACAGATAGAAACAAGCTGGTAGGGGCATATTGCAAGGAGGAAATGCAGCCAAGGAAATAGGGTAATGGGACTGGAGAGAAACTGGGAAAAGAAGTGGATACTACAGCAGAGAAGCTTCTTGGTTTATACTATAAAAATGAGTATTAGAATCTTTAAACTCTCACTATGAATGCAAACAGGCTCCATCACTGTGGTCCTCTGAGAGGTTTCAAATCCTCCAAAATGATCTTAAAATCCTGGCATCCTAGCTCAGGGTAGAGAAATGGTCCTGCAGGAGCGCCTGCAGAGTCATTTGGTTTCAGTGATGGGATCATGGTGCCTTATCAAAGCAAGGACTTGAGCATCGTCCCTGGGTTTAGCTGCTCAGGAGGAACCCAAGCAACAAGACAGTTAAACACAGTGATATTTCCAAGTGAAAGTGTGTTTTGCTTTTGAAAGAACTGCTGGTTTTCTCTTTTTTTCCCCCCACTTTTTGCTCCCCTGCTCTTTTAGTTTTGAGACAGATCAATTCCTTGAACCAACATGATTTGTCACATATCAGGAGCACAAGGAAGGAACAGAAATGCACAGAAATATAGAGTGGGAACAGGGCACAACAGTCCAGATATAAGTGGGCTTCAGCTGGAGCAGAACTCACTCCTGAACTGGTGAATGGTTATAGAAAAGACCGATGTTGTTTGTTGAATATAGTTCATTTAAAGTTTTTCCACTGGGATTTCAGTAAATGCTCTTGGGATTCAGTGTCTGGCATACTGGAAAAACATATTTCCAGTGAAGCTGAAATGCTGAGGCTGTGCAGAGCTGGGTATGCACCAGTGGAGCCTGATCCTGCCACTTCCAATGCAGGGCCCCAGGAAACCTGTCCCTTTGGTTGTCACCTCACTCCCCTCTGTGCATCTCTCTTCAATTGGTCCAGCTGGGTCTGGCAGCATTTGAAAGCTTTTCTTCCTCCAGGCCTTCGTGGGTCAGTGCCCGAGTCTCAGACCTGCTAGTAACGAGCCTTATAAAGAAATAATGAGCTGGAAAGAGAGGGAGATAGGGAGGAGAAATTCCTCTAGATATTTGGTTTATTATTATTTTTTGTTGTTGTTTTGCTATAGCTGTGACCCAGACTTGCAAAGGCTGCTTTTCTAGGAGAAATGCTTTGCCACTTTAGGGCTTACTTCACTGATTCCCCCACTGCAGTTTGAAAGATTTAATATTTCTATTAAAACACAGAAGTCCTGAGCACTTTGAAGGTCTGAATTTCACCACCTCAGCAAACCTACTGAACTGGGCCATTCAATACCTGGGATGCAGATAACAGCTAGTTGTGCCCTCAAGTCAAAGAATGGGAAACATGTTTTTGGCACCAAGATTCAGGTCCTGGGAAGACAGAGAGAATAAATGATGTTGGGGAGATTTAGTCAAGTCATTGCTCTTCACAACTGCAGGTAGCAAGAGGTGCTGGAAGCATCCCATGGTTGGCTGTAGGTCCCTCCTCTTTTGAAACAGCATTATATGGGTGCTGGTATTCACTGTGCAAGGCTGAAGGAATATTTCTTCCAGCTGGGAATATTTATTTTGAGACATGATTCTGAAGCAGGACCAAGAGAAAAGTGAAAACCAAAAGCTTCCTGAACAAAGAAAGCGATGTAGTTACCCTTGTTCAGGTGTAATGACAAATTCCACTTTACTTCTTACCATTTTAATTAGAATTACTGGGAGCAAGCCTTTCCCTCTATTTGCTCAAATGCTAACATTAAAAGTTGTAAAGCAAGAAATCGAGAATTGAGAACATTTTGAATTGGGAGGAGTGGAGGAGTCCATGACGTAAGTCACATTTCCTTTCTTTCTCTTCTTTGTTTAACTCGAAAAAGATGTCATTTCAGCTGAGTCATTCCCCCAAACAGACAAATGATGGATTAATTAGTGAGAAGGGCTCTGGGCCTGACTGGCAGAAAGCCTTCCCCATGGATCATCTCCTGTCCTGTAGAGTATCTAGACCATGACTGGGCCCATTCCTGCAGTGTACAAGCTCACGGCACAGCTTTTCCTTCCCTGTCACCTACTGGTGAAGATCTGAGTGTTCTGAGGACAAGAACAAACCAGTCTGGCAAGGCCTTCCTATTTCTGTATCATACAGATTCCCATGGACACAGAGGAGAATTCAGAGTTAGAGTAATCAGGAATTAGAAGGGTTCCTTGTAGACCATAGCTCAGCTAAGACCATGATGCACAGCTTTGTGCAGAGAGGTTATTTTACTTGGAGGTGGCCCCAGAATTTCTGTAGTGGGTTTGTCAACCTGTCATAGATTTTGCGTGTAGAGTAGTTTTCTACTAAGTCCCTTACTGGGACTTCTGATCCTTTTTTGCTCTACAGCCCAGCAGAGCTCTCTCACAATGCAGAAATAAGATCCCTTCTTGCCTCGCTGCTTATAGACCCAAGAACTGCATCAGCGCCTTTTGGCTCAGGGTTGGCAGAAGAAACCTCTGCCTGGGTCCTTTTTAGACTGCTTATCCAACCCAAGTTTTTGTCTTATAGTCATTTAGCCAAGTGGTGAACCTGTTTTAGTTTGTTGTGTTTGTAGAGGGATCCAAACCTGCCAATCTCTTGCTTTTCCACATATAAGGACTGTGCCTGTCTCCTTTGCTAAGGCAGACTGCAAAGAGAGGAAGGTTGGGCTGTGTTCCCATGACCAATACAGAGTGATGGAGGAAATGCCAATTGGGGGAATGATGCTTAAGGGATGGCTGAACAAAAGGCAGAATACAACTCTTTGCAGCTTCCAGCTGAGTTGGGCAAGCTGTGCTGGTGGTTTGGTGGTCTGGAGAATCCCAGGCAGGTTGGAAGGCTGGGCTGTGACACCACTACCCTCTCCTGTGTGTCCCTAGGCCCCTGCTCTCCGGGACACAGCCCCAGCCCTGTGAGGTGGCCAGCTCTGATCGATTTGAGCAGATCTATTTAAAATTCAGTCTGGATATGGGCTCCGGCTTGTTACAATGCTATTGCTGGAAATGGAGTCATCACCGGAGACTATTCCTTTTTACAACTTTAGGTATATAGATTTCCTCTCGATTCAATTTATTTTTATATAGTGTCTTTAATACACTGTCTCTCCAAATGCTTTAGCAGATAGAATTGCAATAATGAGATAACGCTTTGCAGAAGTGTGTGCAGCCGCTCTCAGACGGGCAGCGGGTAAAGCAATAGATGGAGATGGAGCAGAGAGTACAAGGTGGAGGCAGCATAACTTGGAGCAGTGGTAATATAAGCAAACATTCACGCAGACTATTACAGTGAGCACAAGGACTGATGGATATGAGGAAAAGCCTATAGTCAGGTGCGCTTGAAAAGGAGGAATTAAGAAGCAATTTGAAATGAGGGAAGATGGCTCTAAAGGGGAATGCGTTCAAGGGAGGGATGTTTTCAGACAAATGGATCAAGGGGGGTGAAAGCAAACCTTGATTCTCTCTGTTTGTTGGGAATGGAAGTCTTGTTCTCTCCTCCATCACCGTAATATGAAACAGAGCTGGGGACAGTGTAAGTACCGTGGCTCCACTCCCGAGAAGTGCTTAAATCTCTGCGTTGCCCTATTGACTTCCCTGGAAATGGCCAAGTGTGCGAAGATGCAAATGCACTTAGCTGGAAATTTCCCTCAGCCTTTTCCACCAGATAATGTTGGTCTGAGAAGTGCAAAAGGTTTTAGAGGAGAAGAAGTGGTCTGAAGGGGAAACTGTGTTTTAGTCTCATTAACCCACAAGTGAGAGAACAGACTATTTTATTGTTTTTGTTAGAAATAAACACCATCAAAAACTATTCAGTGAAAAATGTGAACAAATCTGGAAAGAAAACAATTTCATCCATCTCAACTCACTTTTACTTGGCAGGGAAGTGCAGCATGAGAAATTTCAGTGCTTTTTGTTTTCGTTACAGTTTGGACTGTCAGGAAAAATGAAATTATGGATTTTCCTGTAAAAGGGACAATCCTGTCACCACTCAGCCACAGTGAGTGACGGCAGAAAAGTTGCAAAGCTTTCTTGGACTGGGATTTCTGGGCCTAACCAGTGATGCCTGAACTCGAGGGTAGTTTCACTGGGACTTCTTAAGGGACAAAGCTTGAGTGACAGGGAAAGCCGCAGGCAGACAGAGGCTGCTAGTCGGAGATCGGGTGAGAGGATGGAGCAAGCACATGATACTCTGTGGTACCAAACAGTTTTGAATTGCACCTGGAAATGGGAGCTGGGGTGTGTGGTGAGCACAGCTCAGTTTGCACAGGGACAGCATGTCCCTTGCAGCAGTGCTGATGCATGTGGGTACATAAGTTTGAGAAATTAAATTATCAATGAAGTAACCCAAGATGAATCCATTGCTGAATTATCTGGGGAGCCCCTGCTTTCCAACATGCTTGTGCTAACTCCCTTCCCCAAACCTCCTCCATTTCACAGGGCCAAACTCTCTTTCCTCATACTTGGTGTTTCCTGCCAATATCAGGGTGATCTCTGTGTGGAAGCTGCTCACATGGTCCTGCCTCTGCTCCATCTGGAGGAGGCTGCAGAGACCCAAGTCTTGAGCTTTTCAGAGGGGTGAGGAGGGCAGTATGATGAGGAGAGGGATGGGTGACTCTGAGTGCTGCCTGGCTAAGCTCTGCTGCTGCAACATCTCCATGGGAGCGATGAGTGCCAGGAGTCCACCAGCTCAACATGGCAGGGAGCAAACCATTACATCCCAGAAGGACTCATAACCGGGGTCTGTCTAGAATATTGTGACAGGCCAGTTGGCAAACACCTGGGCAAAAGTTGTGAGTGAGAAAGCAAGGGTTGCTCCTCTCCTCAGGGCTTGTAGGAGCAAAGCTCAGGAGGGCTCCTGGTTTGCTTGCTGCTTCTCCTTTTCCAGACCTGCCACGAAAAGATCAGTGAATATCTTATATTTGCTCTGAATATGCCAATGTTTTAGGAAATGTGAAAGTGAAGTTAACATCTCCTGCACAAGAAACCCCAGTCTGGATCCCCTTTTCTAAATGATCTTCAAACCTTGGAACAGCTTGAGTCTTATAGAGGATGGGTGGTGGCTCAGAAAACAGAGCTGAGCCAACCTAGGAGTGTTTTGAACTAGAGTCCTGATTTGGACTTAAAAGAAAAGGTACAGAAATGTGAATTTTGATTATGCTTCATTTAATGAGTTTTGAAAAGATTTGGAGCTGAATAAAAAGTAACAAAAAGCCAGGGAGATGAATGACCCTTATATTAAATTCAATTGGCTTTTGTGCAATTTGTTGCATAGCGAAGCCTCGTTAATACATTTTGCAGGTGGTTGGGTCATTTGTCATCAGAATCGCACTTTATGGAAAGCAACTTTCCTCCTTCTTCAGTTATTTTGCTCTGAAATGAGTTTCCCTAGGTCCTGTCTGCTGGCAGTAGCTGAATTGGCTTCAGCAGAACCACATGGTTTCATGGCAGAGAAGGATCTGGCCTGTTATTTTCCATATAGTTATAAGTTATCCTTATATAACATGGTTAATATCAGTTAATATCTCAAATCTATGTAGCCATAGCCCTCATACATTAAAAAGAACCCAGCCCTATACTATAGTTAATAATATTTATTGTTTCCTTCTGTTTTTCTTAAGAGCCAAGGCACCTTCCCTCTCCAGAGGGAAAAAAGGCTGAAAAAAAATTAGAAAAAGCTTATTTCGTTTGCATTTTCCTAATTTGCTTTCCTCTGGCTCAGACATGTGTTGCCTATAAGCTATTAAAACTCTTTCTCTAGGGTTATTCTCCCCCCTCCCTTCCCCATCTGATATTCACAACTTCATTCTGCCTGGATCAATGACTGCAAATTTGCTTTATGACAACTTGAACAAACCCATGATGGATCAAAAAGGACCTCAAAGTAGGCTGAAGCCTACTCAAGTCAAGAGCACCAGACACGTTTGTTAAAGACCTCATTGGCCTCTGATCCTTGGGTTGCTGCAGTATTGATTTTTAGGGTCCGAGCTCAATTGTGCTGGAAGTCGAGTCGCATGGAGCCGCGTGCTTGTGGGGCAGGCAGGAGCTTTATAATGGGAACGGATCGATGGGGAATGATTTAGCACAGAGGGACCTGGAGGCTTGGCAGGAAAGTTAAGCAATAATCGAGTTTCGGGCTCAGAGCCGTTTCAGGCTGGCGTGCTGCCTGTCTCACTCGGTTTGCAGAGCTCTGGGGCCGTGGTGCTGGGTCTGTGTGAAATGGGCTGGCCCAGGCCCCCATCAGCAGCCCTGATGTGTGTGCATGGGGAGTCATGGTGCTGATACCGTTAATCTCGAGTAGGTGAATATCAGCCTGCTTCCTCAACCCTCTCTGGGCTTAAAAAAAGGCAAGTTGGGTTCTCAGATGGTGTGAACCCAGACCTAGTGATCTGCTGCAACTCTGAGCTAACCCCATAAACGACTTCAAGGAGGCAGAAGCTGAATGTGGAAAGCAGAAGCACCACATTTTGCACAGGCTTGTAAATGTATTTTTTGTTTCTAAACAGTGACTTTCTTGCAAACAGAAAGTTTCCCTTTTCTTTGACCCCTGCTCCATCTGTCTGTCTGGAGAATGAGAGACACTTGGGCAGGGACTGGCTTTCTGCTGTGTGTCAGCATGCAGCCTACATCTGAGATGCCACTAACACAAAAATCCAAGCAATTCCAACAAAAAAGAAAAGGGAGAAGGTTGCAGATGAAGTCCTCAGGCTTCAGGTCCAACTTGCAGTTCTTTCTCCACTCCTGCATGTCTCAGTTTACCTCTGTGGTGTGTGAAACACACACTTGCTTTGAGGTGGAACCTCTGTGATGTTTCAGTGCATGACACCCACAGGTTGTTTTCTAAAGCCAGCTGAGGTTTTTCATCTAGGGTGACTGTGAGAAAAGGCTACCTCAAGGCCTCTTTCTTTTATATTTGAGCCCTTAGGTCATCAGCATTGTGGCTCTGCCCGAGCTATGGTGGCATATCTGACCTCATTTGAGTTCTAACACTTTCATGGAGTGGGTGGAGCTCAAGGAGTAAAATCCATCACCACACTAGCAAGGTTCTCCCTCTTCTGCCTTGTTGGTAGAAAGTCCCGTTCACTACTGCGCTTCTTGAAGCTGGTTTGAGGAGTATTTCTCCCTGTGTGGTGTCCAGTGTGGTGGGCAGGGGTGTCGTGGTGCCCCAGCTCAAGCTAGGAGCCCTGATCTGCCCACACAGTGATCCTGGCACAGCACAAAACCCACGGGTGGAGGGGGAGATGAAATGTGTAATAAGAGCAGAAAAGAGGCTTTTTCTGCTCAGCTCAAGCACAGGTAATTTCCTTCTCCTGTGAGGAAACTGGACCTGGATCTAATTAATAAATTTATGTTCCCTAATAGCGGTCCCTCTGCAGCCTGTGCTGCTGCCTGGAGGCAATGAGATGGAGGAGGACTGGAAGGAGAGATGGATACTTTCCTGAAGGGATGGCAGATACACAACCCCTTTCCTGCAGCAGAGTGAGGATGTCAGGTGAACTGGACAGAAACAGGTGGAGGTTGGTATTTTGGACTTTCTTACCTTTTCCACGCCCTTCACTGCCATCCATGCGTTAATATAAAAGCCTATCCAAAAATCCAGCAAGAGATGCCTGTCTCTGCATTGCCTTGTTCTTTGAGGCCAGCACAGCCTTGTTCTAGGAAATCCATGTACACCAGTGAAAGGTGAGCCAGCTGGCAGTGAAAGAGTGCTCCTTCTCTGGCTGCCTTCTCCCACATCCAGTGGTTTGGACTTCTGAAGGAAAAGGAGCTCTGCAGGGGTACAGGCTAGGACCTCCTCACTTCTTGGGCATCTTTCTTTGTGTGCAAGGACTATGTGGTGCAGTCTGTTGTCTACAATGTAAATGGGTCCAAGGAGGTTGCAGGATCTCCCTCCTTGGAGATACTCAAAGCTTGTCTGGAAAAAGCTCTGGACAACCTAATATAACACTGAAGTTGGATCTCATCTCAAAGGTGTCCCTCTTGGGAGCAGGAGGCTGAACCAAAGACTGGACAAATCCTTATCCATCTGAATTATTTTATCACCTCTCCCATCATCACATCAAGCTCAACCCAAAGCTTAGTTTGGTTGTTTTAAGCCCTTCTGCTCCAACTGGAAGGGCTGTTTCAAACTATTTCTGCTGGTAAGAAGATTCTTCTTTCCCAGCATAGGGATGTGTGTGACAGGCCACTTTCACCATGTGTAAGATGGTCACTTCCCAGCTACTCCCAGTGTCCTTGTTCTGACTTCACCTATCCCTCACGTATATTGGTGGATGGCTTTAGCAGAAACAGAGTGAATCTCCCTAAACTGACAGGAAAGACTGACAGCAGAAGTTGGATCAAAGCCCAAGTAACTATAAACAAAGTTGAGACAACTTGCCTAGGTCTTCTTAGACTCCATGTTCAGTTTTCAGATGGCTAAATCTAAGTGAGACTGAGCCCCATTTCCTCCAGCTTATGCTGCAAATAAACAGATTTCCATTGTACCTAATTTCTGTTTGTGTTTATTTGGGGGCCTCTGCAAAGAAATCTTTGTCTTTGGCTCTCTGGATAGACAACTTGTTCCATCCCACTGATGCTAAGTGACTGCCAGTAATAGATGCAGGCTGAGAGCAGGTCTAGGGATCCAGATAAGTGCAATTAGTAAATCTTTGCTTGTCAATTCACAATATCTGGGGGGGGGGAGGGAAATAGTGGTGTCTTAGTGCAGTGACAGCTAGGTGCAGCTTGTGCTCTGAAATCCTTGCGGAGAGGTGGGAAGCAGCAGCCAGGTTTCATACGTACAGGCAGATTATAAAGTGTGGGGATTAGGAAAGAGTAATTACAGTGCCTCCACTGTATATTAAGTGTGTGAAACAATATATGTAGACACTCAGCGCACGGCAGGCATTATGGCTGGGTGTCATAGTTGACATTTTTAATATCCATTATTCAAAAATTGATTCCATGCCTGACTATCAAGCAGCATCCAGCTATAACATGGGAGTAGTACCACACAACAGCACTGTCATCCGCTAAGAGCTTTACAAACATTAGCTATTCTGCCTACCCTCTCCGCTGGCGACAGGTAAGGGCTCTTATTTCCAGCTGTCTGAATCCCCTAGGAGAGCTGGGATTAGACAAAGTTGCTCTGGGGAAGCTGCTGTAGAAGGTGAGACCAGAGCAGCCACAGGGTCCAGCAGTGAGCACCACAGAGAATGGCCATAACTCGGAATGACCCCCAAACTCCCCCAAACCCAAAGGAAAATATTTCCAATTCTCAGAAGTGCTGAAAATAAGGACTTTTAAACAATCCTATGTTTTGTGCTCGCTTTTACTTTTTTGCAAGAATTTTTAGGAAAGCTTTTCCCTTTCACTTTTTGCAAGCATTTCTAGGAAAGGTGTTCATTTGGGATTTTTTTATATCTTTGTTTGCTTTTTTCAATTTGGCCCTCAGAAAAGGCAGAAGTAAGGACAAAAATGGTAGGGAAAGCAATAAGCAGATGGGGGGGTGGGAAAGCCCAAACATGAGAACAATGAATTTTCTTGTTTAAGTGAAAAAAATGCACTTTGACAAAAAGATGACTTTTTAAATGGCTATTCTTAAAAGAATCTATTTTAGATTAAAAAGCTTTTCTTTTTTTTACCTATTGAAAATATCTGTGACTCCAAAGATGAACTGATATGTGAGTCCTAAGTGTGGCTGATTTCTGGTGGCCCCACATCTCCTTGCTGGCTGTTGATGAACCAGATTTCATCTTCCTCTTCCATCCCTGCTTGACTCCTGGACTTTCTGTTCGCAAACATCTATCTCTTTAGGAAAATCCTCTCTGAAGATTACCTATATTACCTCCTTCTCCCTGGAGACAGCTTTCTCTCCTTTGCTATCAATTAACAACAGCTCTCACCAGCCTCTTGGCTTAATAGCGCCATCTTTTAAAGCACCCCTGATGTTGATGTGCCTTTTCCTATTTTAATTTCTTCCTCTGAATTATTTCATTGCTGCTGACTGCAAAGCCCAGAACTGAGGTCCTGGGGGGTTGATGGGCTTCTGTCCTCTCATCTTGGCTCCAGGATTTTCCTTCCCACACCCATGCAAGCATCACACGTGGGGGCATGAGATCTCCTGGGCTTGTATCTCAAACCCAAGCAGCACCATGAAACCAAAGAAGGTGATTGTGTGGAATAACAGTTTTCCAGGTTGTGTAATTCTTTCTGCTGGGGATATATTTGGAGGTTGTGTTAAAAAGCATATGTGTGCATGAAGGGTAAGCTCCAAATTATTCCAACAATCTGCAATGAGGCTGTAAATGTGAAATGCAGAGCCAAAAAAGGATCAGACAGGATATTAATTGCAACACCAACAAAAGGGAGCACATTGCAGATTCTCCATAACCTGCTTGTGTCAAAACCAGGGTTAAATGGCTCGTTTCCTCCTGTTCCCTTCCTGGGTTACTGCTCTCACCTTTTGGTGCTGCTTGTGCCACAGGAAGACAGGGAATGAGTCAACTCAAACTTGAGTATCTCAGTTTTTCCAGGGTCATCCAAGAAGTATTTGTTCCCTGTAAGGATGGATGCAATCTTGATTTCAGAGGTGTTTTTCAGTGGGGAAAAACAATTGTTTTTGATGAGATCTTTCCATATCTGCCTGGCCCAAGCATAAGCAGGACAGAGTGTCCCGCTCCTGTGGATATCTCGGGATTGATACCTCTTTCCAGTTGATGGCTGTTCTGTGAGGGGTGTCACATTGCAATGTGGAGATGAGGCTCACCGTACCCATCAGTGTACCCCAAAACCTGCTCCGGTGTGTGCACCTCTGGCACAGTAAGGCAAAGAAACACAGACATGCCCTTGGGCCCAGCCTTATTTGGAAGTTAAAAATAACAAAACGGTGCTTAAAAAAAGAGAAAAAAAGTAGAAATTAAACCACCCCCACACTTGAAAGAAACCTGCCCCTTTAAGAAAGGATTGAACGTAATCTATTTCCAGCGTACGAGAGATCGGCTAAGGATTGCTGGGACATTTTCACTGACACAAATCTACATAATCGTTTTAAACTTCTCACCATTTCTTCCGATTATTCTCTTTCTGTCACTTTAGGAAGCTCTAAAACTGATTTTCTCTCCGTAATCTTCCAGTATTGCTTAGCACCCAAATCTCTAATATTTTAAGAAGATTATTTCATTTATAATTGATTGAGTGTATTTGCCAGTTTGCTACTTCAAAGATGTTGTGCTTTAAGGGGTTCAGGTAGAGCATTATTAAGTTTCCACCCCTTACTCCCCATCCAAAAAAAAGAAGCAGGAAAAATTTGCGTCCTGCCTGACACTTGATGCCTTTTTTTTTTTAATTATTGGTATTATTTACATTGTCAGTATACTGAATAGTTAAAAAAAAGGTCTTCAGAGATGAAAGGCAAATTGAGCTGTCTCCAGCTGTAGGCTTGGAGCTGTGGTTTCCATCGCAGGGTGCGGTTTGACGAGCAGTAATTGCAGGGAGCCAGCTCAGGCAGCACCACGTCTCCCTGTGCACCAGCATTCCCTCTCTGGTGCTGTCTGCCCTCCCTGCTCTTCTCACTGAGAAATGGGCTGGAGAACCGATAGGAGTTGGAATACATTTTATTTAATTTTTTGCTTACAATAGGTGGGCTGCTTTTCAGACAGATCTGCTCCTTGGGGTTGTTTTCTGCATTGAAACAGAAGGGATTCCATGGGTGGTGGGCAGAGGGAGAGGTGGGGGAAAGGGCAGAAAGAGTATGGACTAGGTAAAGGGCATTTCTGAAACATGTTGATGATGAAAGTCATCTTCATCCAGACCAGGACCAGGCTATGGTAGTTGCTGCCTGCAGGTGAGTGGACTCCATTACTCAGTGGTCGAAGATGTGGTCTTGTAGAGTGGTGGGAAAGGGGTTGAGAGAGGAAATAAGGGTGCAATAGGTAATATTTACTGAGAGCAAAGGCTTTAGGACATCTGCAAACAAAGATGTGGAGGGAGCCCATCTAGTGGACTGCTACTCCCCACTGCATAACCAAAAAGCCTCAGAAATAAGGGGGAGATTTCCCTATTCTCAGCCCTGCTCTACTGTGCATTCTTTATCACCTGTGAACTAGCGAGGAGATGCATGGCACAATGCTCAAAGGAAAGCTCTGAGCCCTCTTTTAGGGCTGGCAGAGACTTAGTGATGCTCTGTCACAGTCATTTCGGGGAACGGAGCAGCTATCAACTAATAAGAATGAATTTCAAGGCTGATCACCTGCAAGCCAGGGATAATGGGAGGTCTGCACAATCAAACACGTCTCCTGTTATAGTAAAACAAGCAACACTTGAAAAAGACATGGAAACAGGCTTCTTTAAATCCAATTCAGGGATTTGGAATCCCCACTAAACGCTTAATTAATTTTTGATTAGCTGAGAACCCATTAAACAGACTGATTCTTCTAGCTTTATAAGTAACGGCAGCATGCTGCTTTAATTAAATTAATACTAAGAGATGTTCATTTTCAAATCCTTATGTTGGTTATTTGAGAAAAATCATTTCATTCCCTTCCCTAAGAGGTTTACCATATTCTTTTAGCCCTATGCAATATCTCTTTCCACTCTGTTTGTGTTGCTCTCAGTTCGTCTAGAGGCAGGATCTGCCAGGTCCCTGAAATTGCTCTGCCCAAGGGACATGGGGGTGTCCCAGTAGTTTGAAGGACCAAGAACCTCATATTCCTATAGGGGTTCACCATATGGGTGTGAACAGTTTTACTGTTACAGTTTCACAGCCCTGGCTTCTCTCACTCTCCCTGTAGAACTACTGTTGGCTGTTTCCTATGAAAGGTACTAGATATGAATCCTGATTCCTCCTCCACAGCATAGTGAGCAGCTTTGAATGATCACCTCTTTTTGGGGGGTAAGAGCATGTCCACAGGCAGTTGTTGCAGAGCAGGTGATGTAAGGTAACCTGTCCCAGGTCTCCTGTGCGACACCATGAGGTATCAGAGAACATGCCACTGCTTCTTTGCTCCTGGTTTTCAAACTCTTAGAGCTTTCTCCATTTCCCAGTAGAATTACTGTCCAACCTTGGCTTGTTCTGCAATGACCAAAACCTCCCAGTGTGTGCTGGATCCTTTTGTGACAAAAGGCATAGAGTCAACCCTTGGGCCTTTCCTAAATGATGGAGACTTGGCATGGACTTGGGCATTGCTGAGTGTGGTTATGAAAAGAGGCAGGACTCACTCTTGAAGCAATTCATCTCATGAGAGGATTCAAAACTTTCTCTCTGCCTTTCCATCCACCCACAGCAAGATCTAAAGTGAATTTTGCAGCCTTCTCCAGCTATAACAGGTGAAAACCTCCTCCCTGACCATTGTAGTGCCAACATGTTAAAGTTTACAGCTGGAGACTTGCCTTACTTCACTCCTGGGTCCTGTGCAAACTTCTGAGCCACCCCTAGTCCGTGTTTGCCTGAGTCCTGCACAGGGCAGCCTCTGAGGTCCCTGCAGGTGCCTGTGCTGAGTAGGGGTCCACATGCACCCAGGCATCCAGGGAGTTAAGCATGGAACAGCCAGAAAATGTCCATATTTATTTACACACAGGCTCACTGTACCTGGCTCAGAGATCTGCCAGCCACATGAGTCCCAGATGACAACTTTGTCATACCACTACTGAACAACTTCACATTGATTATCATCTCATAAGTGGGGAACCTTTCTTGTTGTGTGAGGGTTGGGATTTTTTTGTTCCTCTTCAAATTTCTTCTATTTGACAGAAGAAGAATCACTTAGGCAAAACTAGCTCACAAGAACCCACTGCTCAGATGAACCACTTGAGAATAACACCAAACCTGCCTCAGTACAGGTGTGATTTTCCTTACATCATCTCCATGTGGTTTTGGTTTGACATCCATCCCTCGCTCCATTTGCTCTAGTACAGCAGGACTTACCAGAACACAGGCTTTTTCTCCTTGCTGCATTTGTCCCATTAGATGTAGGGTGAAATGAGGCTTTCCACCCACCAGTGTCCCCTTCACCATTGCCCTTGCAGGGCTCGGATGTCACTCAGATCCTGATTGCAGGAGCCACAAGCAGGTCCAGACCAGGGTGGTCCCCCAAGGATTTCATCATGGGCAGATCAGCAAAGGTTGCCATTACATGGGATCTGGAGTGGGGAGCTTGGAGAGCAGCCCCAGCCCCTCACACCTTCAACCTCTTGCAAACCTGCCCTTGCTTCCCCTCTCCCCACTGCCCATTTCTTGTTAGGAGCTGTCGGAGGCAGCTGGCTGCTCGTGCATTAAATTAGCAGATGTTGCGGCTACACAACATTAAGCACAACAATACTGTTAATGTGCCCTCTGGAGCCCTCTGCCTCCCTCCTCACTGGGCCTTGCCAGACACAGACTCTCCGGAGGCAGATTAATTTCAACTCTCTGGATCATAATAAATTAATTTTTATTAGAAAAGGCGGGGGGGCTGGGAGGGAAGGGCTGATCTCCTGAGCTGCAGAGATTTAAGCCAGCTGTCGACCGTCTCCTGGCATTTGGGTTAGGAAGTAAATACAGAAGGAGAGGATTTTTACTAAACACCCGTCAGCCCTCCTCGCTGGGAGGAGTGTGAGGGAGGCTTGGAGGTAAGGGAGAAAAATCTGCACTGGGGAGTTAATGCTGTGCCTAGTCCACCACTAAATAAACTGGAGGGGGGATATTTTCTTTCTGATGCGGAATAGGTTTCCATCATGCCATCCTGAAGACAGCCTTCCTAGATGTGAGGCTGTGGGTTCTCAAAGCAGGTCCCCACAACCACCAAGCCCTCCCTTGCTAAGAAGTCTCTTTTTCACAAGGTGTTCATCGGAATAGGATTTACCAGTTTTGCATTGCCACCACTTTGGGAGTACGTGGCACAGTCCTGATAGCCCCCAGATCATCCCCACCCCACCCCTGACTTGTGCTCTGTGCACAGCCTGGCTCCCCAGCAGTGATCAGATGCAAATCAGTGGTAGTTGACTCTGTAGTACCACAGAGTTTCCGAGCAGAGGAGATTTTGATGGTTCGGCCTTGCTCTCTTGGATGCAGAAGGCTCACAGCTCCTTTTGGCTTAAGCAGGAGCTGTCTGTGCTCAGCACTTATGAGAATCAGCCCTAGGCCTTTGTTCAGATTAACGATCAATATGAGCACAGTGGTGTCTGGAAACCAAGATCTTCATTTATCAGTGGGGAGCGCATTGCCAGCCATGGATTTGGAGGACCTGGGAGCTGGGGTCTGCCTGTCCATCCCTAGCTTCACTACTGAGCAGAAAACTTGGACCTGGTGGCTTTAGTATCAGTCAGAATAACTGCTGAGAAATCTGGACTTTGGCAAGGCTGTGGACAAGAATGTGTTATTTATTAGTGCTGTGTTAAATGACAGTGCCATTTCCACCGGTCATTTCAGAGGCCAATAAATGTAGCCAATACCTGTGCAAAGGCTGATCTGTCTCAGCATCCTGTCTCCAGCCATGGCCAGCAGTGAATGCTGATGAAAGAATGTTACACCACAAATTCATAGTGATCCTTCACCAGAATACTCTCCCAAGTCACAGATGTGTGGCTGCGGGAATTCTCAACATAACCAAAATGAATTTATTTTCTTGTTTAATTTCTCCAGTTGCCTTCAATCGTTCACAACATCCAGTGGTGAGGAGCTCTACAGACTAAACAGGCTTTGGGTGAAAAATTATTTTTCCTTTTCCAGCTGGTCTGAGTTGCCACCTGCAAGTTTCAGCTGCTGCTGGGAGAAAAGGTTAACAGCTATTCTCTGTTTACCTTTCTCAGCCCATTTTCTCACTTACCTCCTCTGTGCTTTGATGGTAGCTGGATCAAATACTGATATACCTCCTGGGAGTCCAGCTAGTCTCTGGCTGCTGATTTGATGAATAATTCTGGATTTTTGGTTGTCTAAAGATGGAGTTATCCTGCAGTGTGAGGGCAAGATAAGAACTGTCCTTCACATCCATTTTTTACCTCCCCATCTTGATATGATCTAGGTTAAAAATAACCTAGGGTTATGGGTGAAGATTAATTTTTAACCTGGACCCATTTGATTACCTGGTTCCCAGTCTGGTCCCAGGAATAGTTGTGCTGGTGGAGAACTGAAGCAAGGTAGAACAGGGGAAGCAGGCTTCACTGCAGAAATGATGAAAACACAGCTCTAAAGTCAAGGGTGGATCTTGGGAGTTGCATAGGCTGGGGCGTGGGTCTCCATCTGAGGTTCTCCTGCAAAGACCTTCCCACACGTCTACCAAAACTCTTGAGAGCTTTTGGTGTGCATCACCCGCAGTCCTCAGCCCATGAGCATCTTGTTCACTCCATTATGAAGGCTGTGTCAAAACCTGACACTGTCACCCTACATACTCTTCCTGAACTTCTCTTTGACAGGAGATCTTGAGGGAAGGTGAATGAGAGAGGGTGGGTGCAGGGGCTGGAAAGGAAAGTGATGCTTGTGATAACACGAGATCAGGTTTCACAGAGTCCTTTTTCAAATACCAATTGAAAACCCCTCTGCCACTTGACAAGTTTCCAAAATCCTCTTTCTTTCCAAGATCTACCCATGGCCCTTGAGTAGGGGGAAGAGGCTGTGAAATGAAAACCCTGTTTGCTCTGTGAAAGAGCTTGACAATGTGTTGAGAGAAAGTGCTACTCACTGCCTTCAGAGCATTCAGAAAGGAGTCCATTTATCTCTCTCTTTTCTTTTTTTCCCCCTGCTTCTTCTAAGGAATCTCTGGTTGTAATCCCTCTCTGGGATTTTTCACAGTAGTCTGATAATGTTAATATTTATCCTGACTCAGAGATGAACTGACAGCACTGTGTTCTCTTCTCTTTCATTTTATCTCTGTACATCTGTAAGGTGTTCTGTATGGCTTTAACTTCATCAACACCCAACCTGATGCAGTGACAGGTAAAACCACCCTCCATTACATCCTTTCACCTCTTTCACTTCTCATGGCTTAATTTCTTTGTTTTTATTAACTTATTTATTAAAAGCCTAAAGATTTTAAGTAATGCTAAAAGCAGTTCATGGCCAAGGGATTTGGGGTTTCTCAAGATAATTCCTAGGCTATTCCTTGCCCTGTATTAAAGAGTAGATTGCAGACTTTTGGTAGAAAGGTTGTGGAGACTTAGAGAAAGATTTCTGCCAAGAGTTCAGTCTTTGAAGAAAAGGACCCCTGAAGTGTTAGAACTTTCTTCTGCTGATGGTCAGAGTGTTCTGGAGTCTGACCATAAAGGCCAGTAAAAAGCTCATCAGGGTTTGTATTACCTTTGGAAGTGATGCCTGGAGAATAACAACAGCCAGACACAATTGGTCATGGAGACAATCAGAATTTCCCACTCTGGGGTGTAGCACAAGCAAGTGGAAAAGGGCAACAGTGGAGTTTCTTTGTATGGAATTAATGCCTGCCAACACTTGTGATTTTGTTGCGAGTTTTGTGAACATCTGTATTTATTTTAAAGTCTCCTGCCTGGGAGTCAGATGAATAGAGGGAAATCTTGGCTTGAATTTGTATAAAAATGAGTTTATCGGTCTCATGTATGCCAAGTATAGTCAAGAAACAATTAAGAAGGTATCTAAATTGTCTAAAAAACTATGTAATGGCTAAAGTAGTCTTGCAATTGTTATTAAGAACCTAGAAAATGGGAACGTTTGCAGCTGGCTGTACTTCCCCAGTGACCTCTGCAGTATCTGCAATCCACTCTCATCCATGAATGAGGATGATGTGGGAGTGGGGAATGTGCCTTAAGCCACCCATGAGAGGATAAGCACCCAAAGTAACTGATTTCACCTCAAACTTTTATTGGTGCAATGGAGTATCCCCAGTTGAGAGCACAGATAGGATTTTGCTGGTGAATAAAATTTTGGAGATATTATCTCTAATTTATTATTGTAGGGTTAGACTTAGCAAAGTGTGAAATTGCACCGAACAGATGGAACACTAGTTTGTGTAGAGCATGGTTTTACTTGCAAACACACCATTTTTCTAAGATTGAAGTTTTTTCTTTAACACTTCTTCTGCATCCAGAGCTGAGTTCATTTTAATCTTCCAAATCTTTTATATGGGAAGCCTGATCTCAGGTCTCCTCCAAACCATTTTTCCTATGAGAAGATCCAGACCACATCATTTCAGCTCATTTTGATTAATCTCTCATCTTTAGTGGCAAGGAAGAATGAGGCTGAAGAACCTGCAAGCATTGTGAAGACTTTCTCACAGGTGATATCAGAGGCAATGAAGACTAATGACAGGTTTATTCCAAAAGCTGAAATAATGACTCTCATCAAACGCTCCTAGGACTTTTTCCTTCTTTCATACACATTAATTTTTGATCATCTGTTGACCTCTGATTGAAAAAATCCCCTCTGTGAATCACTAGGTTTCTCCAGGAAAGGCAGGAAGTTCAGCAATGTCTGCAGTCAAAAAAGCAAAGGAATCGTGAAACTACTTTGTAGTCTCAATGAAGCCAGATCCAGCAGCAACAATAAATATGTTATGGTGTTACCACTAAGTGTTTGTCAATGGGAGTGTCCACATTCCCAGAGCTAGTGACTCCAAAATCCCCCATTTTTAAGAAACTGCTATACAGCAAGCTTTTAAAACTATGCTTATCACAATGACATAAAAATAAAAAAATCAACCAAGAATTTTTGCTATGTGAGGAGGAGTTATTGTTCACCACTAAATACTGGCTTGTCACAGGATGACCGTTAATTATTACCAGTCCTGGTTTCAGTAACTCAGCTTGTTGAGCGCTCCTGTCCCAAGTGTGGAGGTTACTTCATACCAGATCTGCTTTTTTGCATTGTGTGCATTTCTGTCCATAAGTGACCCACAGGCCATGTAGCATTATCTCCCAAGCTGGGCCAAGGCAGCTGCTGGCCAAATTGATCAAGAGGTTTTCAATGCGGTGGCCATTCATTTCTCTCTAGCACAAACTGGCCAAGTTGCTGTGCAAAACATCTGGAGATGTGAATGCCCAGGGTGGTCAGGAGCAGTCTTCCTCTCTCTTTTGATCCAGGAGCACTGGATCAGGTCCTTTCAAACTGAGACAGAGGGAATCAGGCCAAGAACAAATCATTTAACGAAATACTGCATTGAAAATGTCAATAGCATGAAGATCAGAGCTTCTTTTTTGAGATCTATGCCATGAGCAACAATCTCCAGAGAAAATCCAATTCCTTAGAGTCCATAGGGTACTGTAGACACACTAACATGAGTTACTTCACATGTCAAGACACCCATCTGAATGCTTCCTTCCCCATGAAATTGCTGCATCATGCAGAGGGGTATTGCTATCTACACAAATTCCATCATGCTGTATCAGGATTGACCTAAGAAATCACTGCTACCAAATTATACCACAACTACATCCACACTAGGAAGTACTAATCCTGCCCTGCTCCAAGAGAAAGAAAAATACAGATGTCAATGTTACACCAGAAAATCCATACACTTATTAATTATAATTAATTTTTCACGTTGCATCCCAGACATGGGCATGTTACTGTCTTCTACTGCAGAATTTCTCCCATTATCTGACCTGGCTTCTCCGAGCAAGTTTTCTCAGCCAAACCAATACAGCTTTCTGCAATTCTTCCACTAGATCTGCAAAATATATGCAGATTTATACAGTGAGGCACACACCAAATACTCTGGGGGAAGGAGTAAAATAGACATTAATCAGATATTAAAGGACTTATGAGACAGGGAGAAATATACATTTGGGCATAGTTTGGGGTTGTTTTTAAATGTTACGTATACACAAATACAGTTACTATGTATATGTATGTATTATTGTTCTGTTTTAAACAATTGAATTGGGTAGGCTAAGAAGGAAAAAGGAAAGGACAGAAGAAAAATATGTAACACTAATATTAGGGAACTGTGGCTAATTTGCAAATGGATACTAAATGGAAACACATTTCCTTTAATCTGTGTTGCTTTAAAAGAAAAAAAAAAAGGAGGAGGAGACTGGGGTTAGTAAGCTATCTGACAGTCTGAGCAGCTCATCTGTTTGCAGGGATTGGGTTGGGAGCAGATATTCCCAAGTGCCTTGAGTATCTAGTGCATTGGATATGGCTTTTGATCAGAGGGGCAAGGTGCTGTCTTTGCTTCCCTGGGATGGCTCCCAGTGGAGGCAGGTACCTCCCACTGGAGCAGGGACAGAGGGTTTGGTGGTGGTGGGAGGGACAGGAACAGCCCCGCATTGCCTGTTTACACCAGACCCTGGCCTTTCCCCTGGCTGTGTTCCTTGTAATTTCTGGAAATCAGAAATAAGCTGATGTGATTAGAGAAGAACAGATCTGGCTTAGTGCTCTTCAAGCTTAAAAAGGTGTTAAAGACTTGCCAAATTACAAATACGGAACTAATAGAGATCCAAAATAAGGACAGTTGCCTAATTCCTTTACATCAAGAGACAAAACTGAAGGGTGGCATTACTGTGATTGATGGACAGGTAGCAGCCTGGCCACTGAGAAATATCTAAGAGCCGGCACATCTAAAAACATTTTACATCCAGCATACCCTTGAGCTGGGTAAGGACTAGTTTTTGCAGGCTCTTAGCTTTGGTGATGGTTTGCTGCTGGTGACCCAGTGGAAACAGTTTTGTGGTGTTGCTTCTCCTAGGGGAGGGGCCAGGCTTGGTTATTCTTTAGGTTACCCTTTTTTTTTTCTTTTTTCCTTTTTCAATGCAATCTCTTGAAGTCATCTTGCATTAATTAGCCGTCATCTTAACGACACTGTTGCATGTTAGACGAAGAGATCTCTGAATTCAAATAAGACTTGACCCTAAGAGGGACCAGCTCCCTGGCTTTTTCTTCTCATCTCCTTAAATCTAAAAATTGCTAAGTGATCTCTGAGGCTCAGGCTTTCCTCGGAGATTAGTGTAAGAAAAGCCCCAACATCTGCAAAAGTGACTGCTTTTGACAACCGTACAGATATCTTAAAGAGCAGGAATTTCCCTAATAAAACCCCTTAAAATAAGTCTTCTTAAGATTTCTTAATGCCACAGTGATCAGTTTGCATGTTTCAGAAATTCAAGAATTTTTTATCTGCTTTGGAAAGTTATGAAAAAAAAATGAAGCAGGTTTATTTAAAGGGTGGAAGTATTTGAGATGCAGGAGAGACGGGGTAGGAAAGCTTAGGAACTGGTGATAAAACCATAAATTGTATAGCTCAGGGAATTTGTGGACTGACAAATGACAAAGCAAAGCAGCCCAAGTTGGTCATCAGAATAATAACAAAGAGGACTTTTACCAAGGAAAAAAAAAAAGCACGTGGACCCTCTGGCATTCCGTAGGCAATTTAAATAGCTTAATTCAGCATTGTTGTGATTAGCCATATGTCTGATAGCCTGTGGGCCAGATCCTCTGCTGATGTAAAGCAGAAGCTTTTCCAACTGCCCTATTCAGCAAAGCATCTCTATTAAAGACAGTGTTTAGGCATTTGCTGAAACGCAAGCATGTGTTTAGATCCCAACAAAGACACTGGGAGTTAAGCATTGCAATGAAGCTGTTCTGGCACAGGGAGAGATTTAAGCAAATATATCCTGGAGCTGGAGCTCAGGCATGAGCCCCTTACTCAAATTTGCTACGTATTTCTAGCCTCTTGGATGCTGGCACAAAAGGCCAGGCTGACTGTGAAATCCCAAAGCACAGAGAGATGCTGCTGGAGGTATCTGTACGCTTTTGGTGCCTGATCCTGCACTCCTTTCCCCTGCCTGGAGGCTGGTGTAAGTGCATGGATCTCCAGTGTGTGGCAGAATCAGGTGTATCATTTTAGGGCTGTCTATGCAGAGTGTAATTGGGGTGGGCTAGGATGCCACGTTGTTGCTTCCAGTGGTAAAATTCAGCAGGGCAAGTTGGGCTGAATGTGTCAGAGGAAACCTCAAATGAGAGCTGCCAGCACCTGTGCATGCAGAGGGTGGGCAATTGCAGCATGTCCTTAAAATGATTACACCATTGACATGACCATATTTGGGATTGGTTCCTTGAGTTGAGTTTCAGTAAAAAGGTCCCACTGAGTGTGGAATTACTTGAGAATTTAGGGGGTTTTGTTTGGTTGATTTTTTTTGTTTGTTTGGGGTTTTTTTTTTTTTTTTTTTCCAGTTTGCGAATCTTCAATAAAATGAGAAGGACAGAAATTCAGATGTCTGAATTTCTGGCACCTTTCTACTTGCCTGTTCTTGTACTTCATTCCCACAAAAGCAAGCAGGTCTCTGCACTAGATAGTCTCATTTGAAATTTTGTTTTGTTTCATTTTATTTCATTTTAATTTTATGCTCTAGAAAGATCAGAAGGAATCCAGGCAAGGCACAGGAATTCACCATGGAAATTCCTGTAGTAGCTAGTGAGAAGGATAAAATGGAATTCGAATAGTGGTAAACTATACAGGAATACACTTAGATATGTTTAATTTGCAGGGAGAGTATGTTGATGATTCGTGGTTCCCACTCTACAAGCCCATCATTGACAGAGTAAAAGAACTATTGGGGTGGACCACAGATTTTTGTGTAAGAACTACCTGTAGGTCCTGGATATTTGTTGCAGATACCTTCCATGCAACATGGGCGCTGTGGGATAGGCAATGGAAGACAGCAGGAACCAACATATTAGCCCCACACGATTGTTTTTTCCTTCTCTTCTCCCTTCATGGGGACACTTTCCAGCTGTTTCTGAGCAGCGGGACATACCAGAATCACAGAATAACCCAATGAAACCAAGAAATCTGGTGCACGCCCAGGCCTAGCAAAGGTGGTGCAGGAAACAGATCAGGGATTAGACCCATGAAGGAACATAGGTTCACAATTACCATGTTAAGCCCTTCAGTCCAGCTGTAAAGCCTCCAAACCACCACCCAGCTCCTACTTGACCCAGGATGCTCCTTAAATCTTTTTGGTGTGTCAGTTTGCAATGCTAAAAATCACAGGTGCTGAAGAGATGTGTTGCAGGGCTTCCTGGGAGCACCCCCATTGTGCCTTGGCTGAGCAACTCAGTGCCCCTTATCAGGTCCCAGAGATGTTTCTCAGCCTACCTTGTCCATGATGTCCATCTAATAAGGACTCCCAGTGCCCCAAACAAAACACAATGGTGATAGTAGTGGTAGGGATCTGAGAGGGTGGTACAAGACCTTTCAGCTAGCACCCTGCATGTGTGTGTATGTCTTTCCTCTGGCCCAGTGAATTGGTAAACAATTTTAAGAAGCCCTATAGGTTAGGTTAGGTTAGGTTAGGTTAGGTTAGGTTAGGTTAGGTTAGGTTAGAATAGAATAGAATAGAATAGAATAGAATAGAATAGAATAGAATAGAATAGAATAGAATAGAATATTTAAGTTGGATGGGACCTGCAATGATTATCTGTTTCAACTGCCTGACCGCTTCAGGGCTGATCAAAAGTTAAAGCAAATCCTAAGTTGTCCTAGAGCTGGACACAAAGGTACTTGGAGGAGAGATACATCAGGTCAAATCCTCTCAGACAGTGGTATAAATAAATAAATAAATATATTGAGGGGATGTATCAAGGCATATGATGTTGTGTGATCAACCTTCGGATTCTGAAATGTTTACAGGAAAGCTTAAATTTTTTTGCAAAATGTGGTTTTGGGTGGCTTTTTTTTTCTTAAGAAGGAAAGCAGGATATTTTGTTGATGGGAGCAGCTCAGACTGCAGGCTTCAGAGGGGAAAACCAAATCAGGCAAATTCACCTCTCAACCTCTCCATATCTCAATTTCCTTACCTGTGAAATGGGCACAACATTGCTTAGACTTCCTCTTCCCATGTGCTCTTGCTCTGTGGGCTCCAACGTACCCCTGCACTGTGGGCTCCAGTGTGACATAAAAGGTGTCTTATCCTTATGCAGCAGTATTAGAAATGCTGCTCTGAGCGAGAAAGAAACATACAACCATAGGGAAAGTTTTATTTAGGACACTGCAGGTCTGGATTTGCTGCCAGCAGCCTAAAACTGAGAACTTGGAGAAAAAAAAATAAATCCTTTCTGGTTTTATATCTCAATCAGGAAGAACTGTCCTTTTTAATTCAAACGCCGGGGTCTAGAGTTGTTTTCCCTGCAGATGCTGGGTTGTATTGGGAATATCAGGAGCTGCCAATTGCAATAACAGTTTCTAATTCTAAATTAATTCAGTGTAAATGAACTGTCAAGAGAAGATTGATTTGTTTTGGTAATTGCCCTGATGCAGGCTGCTGGGTGACAGCGGGAAAGAGCAAAGAAGGGAGCTTTGGCAGGTCTGGCTGAGCCTAAGGGTGGATTGAGGGAGACGGAGGCCTAGCTGCAAATATCATCTGTCAGGACCACTGCTGAGCCCGATGCTTTTTTCCAGCCTTCAACAATGTCTTCAGGAATGAAGCTGATGCTGCAAAATGCTCCTGGAGTTAAAGGGACTGGTGTGTTAAGCAATTAAGAAGTGGGGAAAAAAAAGTTCCCCTCCATTGAAAGGGCAGCTCTTCATTCAGCCTCCACCCCTGCACCATGGCTGTATTGATGGGCCACCAGCCCTCACATCCTCTGGGGTGACAAAGTCACAGTCTCACTCTGGCATGGCTGGGAAGGACTGAAGGTCTGACCTAGGGACAGGCGAGACTGGACACAGGAGGTGCAGGGCTGCCTGCTAGGATGCAAAGGGGCATGCAAGCATGACATGCCAAATGGGACATTTCCTGCTACCTGAGGTAGAGGGAAGAAGTTTGTTTCCCTGAGGAGCTCCATGCAGATGTGTCCGGTCTGCTGAGCCCTTCCTAAGGGCTTATTCTGCAGCTGCAGCCTGCAGAGTCTATCTATACACAAACCTACACCAGCACCACCCAAGTCTATGCTAATGCTGGAGGGTCCACGGCATGAGCATCCACTATATGTATAACCCCAAAAGGTATTGTAGGAGGAAATTCAATGTGTTACTCTTCTAGCAGTGATTGAAAAGGCTGAAAAAGCCAGGACAGGGTACCCAAAGACAGGGTACAATCAACACGGCTTCACCAAGGGCAAATCATGCCTGACAAACCTGGTGGCTTCTATGAGAAGGTCACAACATTAATAAACAAGGGTAGAGAAACTGATGTCATTTACCTGGACCTGAGCAAAGCCTTTGACACTGTCCCGCTCAACATTCTGGTCTCCAAGCTGGTAAAATATGGGTTCAATGGATGGACAACTCAGTGGATAAAGAACTGGCTTGATAGCTGCACCCAAAGAGTGGCTGTCAATGGGTCCATGTCCAAGTGGAGGCCAGTGACAAGTGGAATCCCTCAGGGATCAGTACTGGGACCCGTCTTGTTTAACATCTTTGTCTGCGACATGGACAGTGGCATTGAGGCACCCTCAGCAAGTTTGCTGGTGACACCAAGCTGTGCGGTGTGGTGGACACGCTGGAGGGAAGGGATGCCATCCAGAGGGACCTTGACAGGCTGGAGAGGTGGGCTCATGACAACCTCATGAAGTTCAACAAGACCAAGTGCAAGGTCCTGCATCTGGGTCAGGGCAATCCCAAGCACCGATATAGGCTGGGCAGTGACTGGCTTGAGAGCAGCCCTGAAGAAAAGGACTTGGGGGTACTCATGNAGGAAGCAACACTCTCTGTAGCCCAAAAGCAGACTTTGGAGGGTAGACATGTGGCATTAGCTAATTCAACAATGTGTAGGTGCCTTAAAGAAGAAATAACCAAATTATTTTTAATCGCTATTACAGATAAATATATAAGCTTTATTAAAACTCCTCCATAGATACAGGATTCAGGCTATTGCTACAGTCTGTAAAACAGCAAGAAAACTCCCAGAGAAAATGTCACAGAAAACTCCCAAATGTTAATGAAGTTGCTTGCTAAAACACTGCTGAACTAGCTAGCTTTTGCTTGCTGTATTTTTGGGGTTTGTTTTCATCCATGTGCTTAAATTTGCTGATCAATACAGGTGCTGTGTGACTGAATTGCTAATGGAGTCTGTAGATTAGTTTATCAATAGCATTTAAATACTTTTCACACTTGCAGTAGATTTTGAATTATTTATTTGTTTCTGGTCAATTGCTTATGATCTCATTAACACTAGTCTGTAAAGTGATACTAGACTTGTTGGAATACTTTAAAGATTTCATGGCTCCGCAAGTTTTTCTGGGGGAAGGAGGTGTCAGGGCTTAAACTCACAAAATCCAAGATCTACAAAGAGTCTTTTTTAAGGCAAAGGATCTGCTAGAAGGAGGAGAGCTCTCACGATTTGGTTGTGGGGGAAAGGAAGGAGGCATGACTATAAGTAATCCATGGATACTGAGCGAGCTGGTAGGTGATTATCATTCATCCGTGCCCAGTAGTGCGGACTGCTGGTGGATGTCACAGCCCTGGTTGTGCTTGGTGCTGCACATATAGGTAGGCTGCTGCCCTAGAAATCTCAGCCTTTCCAGTGAGTCCTGAAAATGGGGGGAAAGAAAACTGCCATCTGTGTGCTGAATTTGGGGCACAGAACGGGTCACGGGTAAGTCTGGCATCCCACTGAGGCCCTATAGCTAAGCTAGAGAATGAACTGAAGCCTTTTGAGTTCCTTTCTCTAGTCTTCACAACAAATCCATTCATTTTCCTAATTAAAAGAGTCACAAATATGCTAAACAATCTTATTTCATATGTTGGGTTATTCTGATTAGATGGAGGAGGGGTTATATTTTCTTGACAGACACTACGTTTGTCTTTTCATCTTTTGATATGTCACATGTGGATTCTGTATAATGTTCATAACAAGCTGAATACATCTCAGAAGGGGAAGATGTGCCTCAAAAACATTAGAGATATATAATTCATAAGTATTAGCAATGTACTTTGAGAAGGGAAGAGCAGATTAAATGTAAAGCCAGGATAGAAACCAATAGGAAGAAAGAAATGTCAGCTGAGGAAGGTTGTGGAAGCAGGAGACTAATCCTTAGCAATGTCCTGTGATGTCCCAGTATACATTCACAAGTAACAATAAAGCCGTTGTGAACTTGGTGAACAAAACCAAACCTTTCTACCTTGGGCTGAAAGGGGAGCATGTTACTCAGGCAGTCTGAAGCAAGACTGGAAAAAAAAATCTCCCTCTGGGAATCACCCATGCCATGGCTGCTCTCAGGTGGGCAGTGAACTCTCACCACTCATCTCACCAGCCTGTGGAAATCCAAGAACAGCTCAGGAGGTGTCATACTGTGAAGTGTAATGTTCTGTGTTTTTTTACCATCCTCAGGCTTCACTCTGTGACTACTCAACTACTCTGTGCAGGGGCAGATGTACTCCTCTTTTCCCAGATCTCATCTCTTGAATCTGCAGGCAGATCATGTTATGAAGTGGATCTCCAAAGACCTCCAAGACCTTCCTCATCTCTTACAGAGGCATTTCCAAGGCTTTTTCTACTGGATTTACTGTCAGTCATCCCACTATGAGGTCTCATCATGTACTAATCACACACTTCATCATGTGTTGAGCTAAGGCTAGTTTTAGAAATATTGACAGCACTCTAGAGAGAGGTCACATGCTTTCCATTGCCAAATTGTCAACTTAGGAGCATCTTCTCAAGTGGCCTGTACAATTCACCTTAACCAACTGCACGGAGAAAGGAAACAACGCTGAGAGCTGTGTTTTCTCTCAGCACTCTGAGAAATTCTGAACTCTGTGGGCAGGATGAAAAGCCCTGCCTCTCTCTCCCCCTTTTTGGTGTCAGGATACTTCTTTTAAGTTAAGACAAGATGATCTATATATTGCTAAATATAACCACGGTTAGGACTGAGCCAGAATCACAAATTGCTGTAAAGTATCATTCCTGCTTCTCTGTAGCCTTCATCACATGTAATCTGCTTCATCTCCCCTTCAATATCTGCTTTTTTTCCCTGGTTAAGACAAAGTGAGCAGGTAGACAAAGACTTCTCTGCTCTTTGGCAGTTTTGGTGGAATAACCAGGACTATAAGTTAAATCTTCTAGAGATCTCATGGACATCAGTCCTGGAGAGTAAGAAGAGTGAGTCAGGGTTCATTGTCTTCTGCTGAACTTGGCTTCCATGTAGATTCACTGTTTCACCTCCTTTGCAGCAGAGCCCATGGCTGTAAACACTTTTATAGTGATAAGAGGGAGAGGAGGGAGGATCTCCTCTCATGAGCAAGGTGAAGTCTAGTGAAAATGACTCAAGATGCCCCAATTTCACTAAGGAATCTTATAACAATTTCAAATGTGACCTGTTATTCCTGCCATGTGCACTGCACACCATTGGTGGAGAAACCCAGATGCAATTTGGTAGCAACCAGTGATACCTCACAGAAACAAGGACAGGGAGTCCTGCTGGACCCCATGGGGAAGGGCTGGTGGAGCAGTCACAAGTAAACTGAATACTGTATGAGAAATGCAGTGTTGTTTTGGCAGAGATACACACATTTTCTCTCCCCTGAAAGGCTCTGGGAGCGTGTAGGACACCGAGTCAGCTGAATCTCAGATGCAGCCCTTTTTCCTTTTCTTTCTTCTTTTGTCTTCTTTTCTTTCCCCTCTCTTTCTTTTTCTTTTTCAGTTCACTCTAAATAATGATCTAGGATAGTGCTGTCTCTTTAAAGGTGGCCTTTTAAAGTGCAACCTAATCTTCTTCTATCCACTTGGACCTTGGATTTAAAAAATTTCACCAATCCGGATTTTCAAATCCTTGCAGATTCTGAGGGGGCTTGTTTATGGAAGTATCCTTTAGAAAACGGCTTAGACTTTAAGATGAGGAAACGCAGGGAGCTAATGTGAAGATTTAGGACTTTCTAGGAAGCTTGCAGTGCCTAAGCCCTGCTTGCTTGAGCAGTCTGAAGGTCCTTTTGCAGACTAAGAGGGATTAATACCCCTTTAACCAGCAGGGCTATGCACACATTCATAAATATACCATCTCTCTCTCTCTAATCGCTTCGCTCCCTAATCCACAATGATTTCTTAGGAATTATCATTTTATCTCAGCTAAATAAGCACATTCCTTGCGCTTTCCTGTAGAAAAACAAAATCTTTCAGAAGCTTTTCTTTTCAAAAGTGGTGCCATGAAAATCAAGCTTTTATTTAAAGCCTTGAATAAATAAGGGAAACTTTGTTTATTTGCTTCTGAAGAGAAGGGTGATTGGTCAGATGCTGAGCATCTGCTCTGCCATTCCACCAGCTCCCAGCCTGAGCTACTCACCTGGAGTCTGGATCAGGCCGATGTATTTGCCCAACACCTCATGAAGTGACATCATCTCCCCAAGTGCACAAGAGTCAGGCGGAAAAAGTTTTTGCAAATTACTGTTAATACCAATTGTTGTTGGTTGTTGAAAGATCTTGGGTTTGAGAATCCTGTATAGTTTTTCATGGTTTTTTTGTAGGGCTTTCTTTATCTCTTTTGCTTTTCAAAAAGTTCTGTGGGGTTTTTATATGGTTTATATGGTTTTATTTTTTGCATGTCACTTGCCCAAGCTCAGCTACCTTGCAAGGGACTACCAGCCTTGTTTTTAAGAAATGTCATCCATTTTTTTCCCGATGAGCTGCACTCAGGGTTCTCATGCAAAAACATCATGCAGGCTGTAAACCCAGCTGGGTTTATGGGGTTGATCTTGGGGCAGGGAGGAACTACAGGTAATAAGAAATCTGACTTCTAATGGCATTTTAAAAAGAAAGGGAAATAGTTCTTTTTATTACTAAGAATATTGCACAGAAGTGAGCATTTCTTTGGTAAATCATTCCCCACTTAGGCTTTGGTTTCTAAGATCATTTTCAAATCCAGAAATGAGTTCAGGCAAATTCCAGCTGACCTGAAACACTCAGCTCTGGGAAAGGCTTTGAGTTTAGTACAAAAAAAGCCTCTGAATTTCCTCTATTTCTAATTCTAACTCATTTTAGTTAAACTCCTGCCTTCTATCACAAAAAATACACATAACCTTGAGAATCAGTACAGCTCTGCTGCATGGGGAGTTCCAGCACCTTATAGGTTTTAATGTCCACAGGCCAAAAAAGTTTAATAAAGTACTCTAGTGGATTTTACTTTTTAAATAGAATTAATAGGGACAACATGAATGATAGATGTAGAAAATCAAAATTGTTTTGGAACAGTTCTGTTTGTTTAACATAAGAATATCTACAAAACAATTCGGGATGTGAATTAAAATACATGTCTCTTTCCTTAGTAGATATAATAATGATAAATGAGGAATTAAAGCTATTTCCAAGTATTTCCAGAGTTCAGAGGTATTTGAATCTGTAGTTTCTTTTATGTACCTCTCTACTGAGACCATTCAATCTAATAAGAAATGAAATAATGTGACAAATCTGCTGCAGCCTTTTATTACTTACAGTCCCCATGGGCTTTATTTTTTCCTCTCCTAGCCCTTCTCCTTTGCCCCCTCCCCATGCACTCAGTGATCAGAATAGAAATACAGAAGCCATAAAATGAAAATATAGATGTCCTGCAATGAAACCTGTCCCACTGGGTGTGTTTGCAGTGAGCATCCTCCCCCTGCTGTACTGAGGACTGACCCTGACAAAGGTAGAAGATGTGGAAGAGCCCTATTCCCTCTTCTTGTGCCAAGAGATCTTTCAGTATTGCTGCATCTGCAGCTGGGCTCAATGTAGAGATGGCTTTTGTCCATCCTTGTCTGAAAACAGGGACCTGGATTTGTAGCTAACATGAGCCTAGGGATGAGACTGACTGAACTGAAGCACTATTTGAATGAGCTTCAGAGCTACCAAATGATATCTGCTCTTGTAGCAAACCCACCCTTTGTGGAGAGCTGCCTCCAGCTGCTGTTGAAGAATGTTTTCCCAACAATAGCTCTGCCACTATGGCATCTGTCACCTGTTTTTGCTGTAGCTGGCAGGTCTTCAAAGCAACCAGACCAATGGAGGGTTGGTATTCCTAACTCTGGTTTTTAACCTGTGCTTGTTTTCTGATTGTAGTGGGTCCCCTGATGGTATTAAAAGACTTGGAGCCTTTCTGCCATGAGGATGTTTCCAGTGCTGTTTCCTAAAGTTTTCTTGCAACAGCAAAAATATCCATACAGCTCCAAAGGCTCTCAGTTAAACCTGAGACTGATCCGACTTAAGGGAGATTTGTACCTGGGCTGAGGTCCAGGCTTCACATCTTTCCATACAACACTTCAGCCCTAATGCTCGCTGAAAGCCTGAAAGTGGCTGGGAGGATTAGTTAATGGGTAATTTAAATGGGTCATTTCATAAGAGATGTGTATGATAGGCAAGCTTGAAGCACTGCTTAAACCCTGTAGCTTTGTCTTGTCTCTGTGTGTCTCTTTGTGCTCTTGCCATATGTCTCTTGGCTACTTTTTCTGTTCTCATCTTCCACCCCATCAATTGCAGAGCTCCTTTTCTTTGTCTTCTCAGCCAGTCTGAGCTAAAGCACATTTTTGTCAATGGGAGTCATAGATTAGGCCTTCAAACTCCATCTAACAATGAATCTTCCACACATGGAAACAGAGAAAAAAGATTAGGTTAGGGAAAAGAGCTTTATATGTGCCTGCACATACATACACAGATTTATTCTTTCTTTTCTTATCTTTGTGTTTCTCTTTTAGACTGAAAGATCTAAAGGGGTAGGAAATTTGTGATAGTGAGCCCAGAAAAGTATATATAAAGGATGCTAATGCCAAGCATAATTACCACATACCCATGGCTTAATAATCCTCATTAGGGCTGGAAAAACAAACATGCCTTAAACTGTAAGAATGTCTTTTAATGGAATTTGAGGAATTAAAACATGGACCCAAGGTTTATCAGCCTGTTGCTAGGAGAGCTGTGGTCTGTGTTTGCTTAGGGAATCATCATCAATAATCCCTTAATCTAATCGCAAAATGTAGAAAGCTGTTGCACCAGACTGACCCTATTGGGTGCAAGCAGTAAGCAACAGAGGAGAACAACAGGGTTACCCAATAGCAGCTGTTGAGTTATGACTGTATCCAGGAGAAGGTCTCGTGCACAGACACCTTGGAAGCATATGACGAGGCTTTTTGTCAACGAATGGACCAAATGGACCTCAACAGACCAACCACATTGTAGTATTTCCCTAGGAACAAAGGGACCTAAGTCCATAAAAATGGCCATACAGGGCCAGGCCAAATGCTGCTGAAAACAATACTGATTCTATGTCTGAAACTGCCCAAAAGGGATTGTATAGGGAAGAACAGGGGACACTTTCCCAGAATACTCTCTAGCCTCTGGCATGTTGCTGTTCAGTCCTAGAGAGCCAGTGATGGTATCTTGGAATGGAACATCTCTTGGTGGCTTTTATTGCATGAATTTGTTCAGTTGCTTTTGTAGTAACATAAACTCCTAACATCCAAAATATCACTTATTGAGGAGTTTTATAACGTATTTGCAAGCTCTGCTTGGTTCGGATCACCATTTGTTAGTGTCATTAGGTTATGTCTACTTCTTGCTGTCTCTGAGGTTCCTGACACCTTGTAGAGTGGCCTTTCAAGGAGTGTATGGGCACAAAGAAGGTTCTCCCTGAATCTTACATAATTTTTCTTTCATCTCTTTGAAATGCTTAAATATCCAGACACCTAAATAAGAAATGGTGTAAAAAATGATGCAATCATTTGAATTTACACCTGAAATAATACAAACCTTGATGAATTTGGTGTGTGCGTAACATGCAACAGTGTTTGTGTGCATGTGAGAGACGAGGTAGCAGAGTGCAGGAGTAAACTGTTACTCAACCCACTGAACAATTGACAGTCTTTTTTGGGCAGCCACAACAGAACCAAAAAGACCCTCCAAAACTTGCTGCTACAACTTTTTCTGATAGTGCCTTTCTGCTGCTAAAGTCCTCTGTAGAACAATTCTGGCAGCAAAGCTGGAGGCTTCTGTTTCTTTTCACGTGTTGACAATCCAAAAGGATGAAGGTTATATTTCAAGGTGAGCACACTGGCCCTGGGTCAAATCTCTCATAAATCACTGTCTAACTCTTGTATCTCCTACCCAGTGCCTAGGATGAGCATTGTGATTTACTGCTTAATTCAGAACTTGATCCAAAGTCAATTGAAGTCAGGAGGTTGATACCAAGAAGTTCAGGCCCTGAGGCTATTTAAGCAGGAGGGACTTATAAACATGAACCTTCTGACTCCTGCTGTTCACAATTTTTTATTTTGATCAGTGTCTCTATGTTCCCACCTCCCATCTTACTTTCTGGAGCTCTGAACTCTACCATGGCTCCAAAATCTGCAAATCAGTGAATGTCAAAGATTTTCTTGTCCCATGAAAGAGGGGACAGTCTGGCAGGAAATGCCCACAGGAGCAGGGAGACAGTAGGTGCTATTCTCCTTTTGCTGAAGCTGACTTCAGCTGAATCTGAACTGGAGAAGATCCAAGATTTCAATCTGCGCATTGTACCCTGGACATCTATATTTCCTACCCCGGTGGGGGAACTCATTATAACTGCTGTCTTTAATAGTCATCCTTCTGCCATTGAGAGGTGTCTAAGATAAGGCCCAATTCATCTCAGCCTACTACACCCTTCCTAGCTGCTGGGATAATTCAAGGTCCATCCTTCCATCTTGTCCCTGAGACCAAACCCTCCAAGCCTCTGGGCTGTGAACAAGACCTCAGCACTTCTGGGCCCTTAGACAGCACTAGAAGGCCATCCTGAGAGGGAGAGCCATAGCAAAAAAGACCTGGGGGCCTTTGATGACATCACTGGGTGAAGCCAAACTGGTTCTCAAAGAACAGCCAGGGTAAACTATTGCTTCTTTCAGAGTAGAGACCTGGATGGGGCTTTAGGAATCTGCCAGAACCCCTGTTACACCATGAACTGTGAAGCTTGTTCAGAAGGTGAGATTGCGGCAGTGCTACTTACCTATGTGGGGTCTGGGGTGTTTAATAAGGTCCCAACCTCTCTCTCCTGCAAGAGCTGCTCTATCAGGCTGTTTTCCAGAAACTTGCAGAAACTTCCTACCTGTCTGGAAAAAAAACCTTTTGGAGAACTCTGTTCAATTTGGTTGACATTGCCAACGGAGAAGAGATTTTGGGGAGGGAAAGTGGAGAAGGAGCTAAGAAGAAGACAGGTGCTTACAAACACAGAGATTGGCTGATTGTGTTGATCTCTTTGTCAGGAAATCATGGAAAAGCATGACTACAGCAACACAAGAGCTTCCATGGGCATTCCTCAAAGCCCATTGTACAGGCAACACAGACCTACCTGTATGAGAGTAGGCGGGAACAATGTCGTGAAGGTGGATAATCTTGAGGTGAATCTAGCTTTGCTGCTGTCCTCAATCAATACCCTACCAACAGCACTACCTGCAGGGAGAGGAGGATCCACCCACTCCTGGTCACTGCCTGCCTATTAGTGGAGCAGCAGCCAATCCAGAGCCAGCTCTTCTCCTCCCCAGTAGCACCCTCCCATGCCAATTGCTGGAGGCAAGACCCACATAATCAGATGAGCCCCCAGCATGCACCCCCTGGCCCAGGGCTGCAGTCCCATGCAGCTTGGCCAGGAGAGGAGCAGAGCCAGGGTAGCAATGAGCCCTGGTGGCCTCCATTCTGACCATATGGTCCCAGTACTCCTGAATCTTGCCTAACAGTGATTTTCCTTAAATGCAATCCTTTAAGGTGTTAAATCTAGCTTTAACTTATTTGGCTGATCCAACTTAGATCAGATTATGTTTGTATTTATTGGGATTTATGGATGTATGATTGCCTCTGAGCCCATATGGACAGCTAATTTGTCAATTAGAGCAATGCTGATCATTGTGGAGGCATGGCATAGGCTGTTAAGCACCATTATCGGTTTCAACCAGGTCTGACCTTGAGACACACATTTATTTTGCCTGACAACCTTTTATTCTCACTGCCGGATTACAGATATGTAAATTGGGCTAAACCCTTGAATATTCATCTTAGGTACGTCAAAAAAAATCAGAACTTGTTGGAGATGAAGAATATAACAAGGAGAGCTGTTGAGCTGCATGCAGAGACTGGGACCTGCTTAGATCTTGTTTTGCATTGCACTTGTGGCAGTGGTAGGGTTTGGGGCTAGGAAGTCAGAGCAGTGCCCTGGGAGTCTAATTAAAACCAGTGGCCATTTTCCAAGCAGAGAGAGAGCAACTCTGATTGCTAATTAAAGGCCATTATTCCTGTTTGGTAGTAGCTGTATCAATGGCAATTTCCCCCTAATTCAGAGGTAAAGATTGCTAGCTGGTGATTTTAGTACCTGGCAGAAACAGTTCCTCCATGCTGGCACCATCCCAGTGACCAGTAGGAAGGTTGGGACAGCCCTGTCATTTGGCCAGGCCTGAGTGGGTGGGATGAAATGTTGGCTGGCATCAGAGGCATGTTAGAAGGCTTCCCAATGTGAAGTCAGCCCTGCTCTTTTCCTGTCCCACCAGGCTGTTCAGATATGCTGTGGTGAGCTGAGCTGCATCTAAACATGAATGTCAGATGTGTTTGGGCCAGCAGATCTATGTAGGTTAATGGGATGCTTGGGGATTCGTCTCATCTAACTATTTAGAAATGAGGTGTTTAGGCATCTCCTGTGACGAAGGGATAGGGTATCTAGTGGTGATGATGTCTGATGGAGGAGGGCTGAATCATCATCTGCAAATGCTGATCTCCCCACTGATTTGGGACAGAACTTTGACTGACAGCTTAAATGAAATGCTATCATCAAGTGAGATGAATGCTACTGTGGTATGGGATGCAAATGTGGGCCTGGAGAGGGAAGCTAAATGCTTCTTAACCAGCTTCTTTGCCTTCCTCTCAGGCTCCCATGACCACATTAGTCAGATACTTCATAAATCATGTGTCTGAAAGAGCAATTGTTCCACACACGTCTCAGTGATTCTGCACTCGTCACCTTGACCCTGGTGTTTTACAGAGAACAAAAATTACACCCACACCTGTTAAAGGATGAGATTAGGCACTAAGGAGGAGGATTGTTTTAGCAATATTCCCCCAGCCTTATTGGTTGTAAGGGACTTCCTCATGTAGATGATTTAGAGGAGTGAATTTGTCAATCTGGCATCAATACTGAATTATTTCTATTGCAATCATCAAGCCTAGAATCTAAATCAAGAGAGATTTTGTTTGTTTGTTGTGTTTTTTTTTCTCTAAGAAAGTACAGATTTGGAGGGACCTGAGCAGTAGGAAATCGTATCAGTTGTGACATATTTCTTAATAAATTGAAAAAAGGAGAAGAAAGGAACATTTCACCTCAGTCATTCACGAGTGGCCATTGTTCCCAATGAAGCTCTTTTGTTTCTCTCTACCAGAGAAAGGGAAATGTCATTGATGCTAATTTGCCTGGAGAGACCCATTGGCCAGAGTTCCGCAGCATAAACATGTTGTGGGGGAAAATACCCCACAGTGGTAAAATTTCACTCTAAAGAAAATAAGCATGAAAAATATTAACTCTTCAGAGTGAATAATACGGTTGCTTGTTTATCAAATGGGATGTGTAAACCCATTACATAAAATGTCTTGCATCTCCCATATGCTTTCTAACCTAATCAGCTTTGAATCCTGCTAAATCCCAGATTGAGATAACAAATGAACAGCTCAACTCACTGAAAGAAAGGCAGCTGCTTGTTGTTGGGTATTAAAAAGAGGCAAAGGTCAAATATTCCCCTGTGGGTCACCCAAAAGAGAGATCATGCTGATAACACCTATGCTTTTGCGTGCTAAGTAAGTATTACTGAAAGTGAAATTCATGGCAAACACAACTGAAGGGCAAAGCTTCAGATTAACTCATGCGATGGATTTGTACAGGAGGGAACATTACATCCTAAAAAAAGATTTTGCCTTCCCAATCATATTGTGATGATATTTATAAGTCAGGGATGGAGACGCTGTTGACTAGCATGTCAAACCTACACAAATGACAGGTCTTTGGCTCCAATCAATTTTCTCCTAGGCTGCATTTGGGGTGGCCATTCTGCTGGTTGACATCAGGTACAAGCCACTGCCCCTTGCCATGGGATGTGGAATTCTGAGGAAGACCATCATGATTTGGAAAGGAGATGGGCTGGCTCCACAGCATGCCTGGTCTACAGGCAGTGTCAGGCTGTCCTAGGAGATCGTTCTTAGGGCAATTGCAGACCAGCAGTGGGTTCAGTGACAGTGGGATTGTTTGGATGGGCATTTTTATAACTTGCATTTTTTGTTGTTTCTGTGATATTTCCACTGAAGTTAAGCCAAACCTGACCTCCAAATACATTTTTTTTCAAGGAATATTTGCCCTTCCTGTAGACAGGTGTAATATTGAGTGTGTTTTGGGCTATCTGACAGTGCAAGAAACTCTTCCTTGCATTGTTACATGGACTACTGATGAAGCAGGTGCAGAAGCCAAGATAAACTGGTCTATTCCTGAGGTGCTGGGACCTCAGCACTCACCAGCTGGGTTAACACTTGTGGGAAAGAACACCGTGTGCAAGAGTGTCCAGTTCAGTCCAGCAAATGTCAAATAACTTTTTATCACATCCATTTCCACCCCAAAATGGCTCTTTGGAATTCTCCCTTCCCTTCTTTTTTCTTTTTTTTTTCCCCCCTTTTTTTGCATTTTTATTCTTACAGTTAAAAAACTTTGCTTCTTTGTCAGCTGTCAATTGCTTAAAAAATGCAAGTGCAAGCACAAAATTTTCAGTAGCTGCAAAAATTGTTGATCAGTCAACAGTTTTCACAGGAGATGGACTTATGTTTTTCCATAAGGCTATCATACTGACAAGGGCTCTGTAAGGTCTTTCCATGAACATTTGTGTCTATCTGTACCTACAATCAACAGATCTCTTGCCAGAAATTAAATAAAATGTTCTAGGAGCTGAGCACAGCATATCTCCATGGGCACTGGGCTATTAGGTGCCAAGCCCTGTCTTGGCTTAGCTCCTTCAGATCACCTGAGCAAGAGCACCTCAGATGCACTAAATTTGGGCTTCTCCACCCCAGCAACATGGGCTTAACCTACCCCTGGTCCCATGCTGTGTTTGCATAGGGTGGATGAGGAGCATGCATGGAGATGGGACTGGGAACTCCCAGGTTTGCTGACAGTGTTGAAGGACCCTCAGTATTTTCTGGTCATTGGAAAACCATTGGTGTTCCTGGTGTTTTAACTTTGGAGTTCCATAGTTTTGGATTTTAGGGAAAACCTCTAGACAGATCACATCTTGAATTCCAAGGAGGATAGCATCACCCATACTCATCATTCTGCTATTGCATAAAGTTGTTCTTGGCCAAGGGACAGATTAAGCTCATCTATTTGGGTTAACAAAGAGAAGGCTTAATGGTGACTTGATTTTCATCTATAAATACCTTCCCAGGCAGCAGAGTTCTGGTGGCAGACAGCTTTTTAATCTAGCAGACAAAAGCTGAACAAAGCCCAATGGTTAGAAGATGAAACAAATTAATTTAGAGCAGAAATGAGGGACAGACTTTTAGAAGGGAGGAGGGTTAACCATTAATGAACCTTTCCAAAGGAGATTTGGCTCGTTGCCTTTCCCTTCTTGGTGACACAGCTTTTCTGTTTGCCCAGACCTGTTCCATGAGGATCCTGGAAAAACAGGTTGGAAGAGGACTTTGTAGAAGAATGAAACCCTTTCTGAACTGCTCTTAGGTCATTCTTCCTGGTCATATCTCTGTTTGCACAAGCTCATCTTTCCACTTGTGCCTCCTTCCCCACAGGTCATCCCATTGCACAAAATTTGGCTTAGAGAGGCTGGACACAAAAAACGAGGTGTCAGATTCAGATTGCTGTTATTCCTAAACTTTGCATCAGAAACACACCTTTGATTTAGGTTTTCAAATAATGTTATTGTAGTGGAACTGATTACAAAAAAAAAAAAAAAAAAAGGGGTAGATTTTGAAATGAAAATAGCAATGAAAATAGCCTGTAAAAATAATATAAAAACAAGAGAAGAATCAGAAAATGTTTGCAGTTTAAACTAATACTGAAGGTTAGAAATTTTTACTTTCTTCCATTTTTTCTTTTTTTTTTATTTTAACATTCTAAAGAAGCTTCAAATTTGGATGAAAATGAGAGGGGTGAAAAGCAATTTTTGACATTTCACTTTTAGGGTCTTTTTTAAAAAAAATGCAATTAATTGGAAAATAAAAGACACATGAAAGAAAGCCATCTCACCAAGCTCTCTAACTAGTTTTAGACTTCAGAATAAATTAAAATTCAGAATATTTGGTAGCTTGTGTTAAGGCTTTTTTTTTTTGGCTAATGAATTTTTAGTTTGGGGAAGGTCTGTTTTTAGCTTTCCTAAAACCATCTCATAAACAAGGTGAGGAGATGAAGACAATAAATTTTAAAACAAGAAAAGATTTAGTTAGGACACCTAATTAGGATTTCTAATCAGGAGTCATCAAGACCTATAATTAGCAGGGTTGTTCAGACTCATTGCTTTCTCTTTAATGGCCATAGGACATCCAAATGGTTTTAAATTATGTACCATGGGCTCCTAATCAGTTTATTGAACATCATAAATTGTTAAAAGGAGTTAATAGCTTGTGTTTCTTGATAGAAAGTGCTAATACTTGAGGCAGAGAACTCATCAAATGAACCTCGTTAGAGAGGGGAGGAGGGAGATTGCGTCTCAGTGTCTCATTTTGTTTTAGTAATTAGCTTTTACTGGATTATCCGATCCAAATCTTTATTCAGTTTACTCTGTCAAATCTAGTTTGCATTTTAAATGGAAAATTGACACGGGGAACAATTTGTCTCCTGACTGGGTTAACGGGTCTGGTTGGCAGGAGGCACTAGCGGAGAGTGGGGGTTATCATGAGAGCCCGGTGGGGGAGACCAGCCCACAGGGCTTCCCCAAGAGTTGATGTCCTCCAGCCTTCACCCTCGGCTTCTGCCCCAGCAGCCGAAGAGCAGCCACGTGTGAAATTGCCACGATCTGGTCCTAGCTTGCTCCTGAAAGCAGTCAGGGACCAACGGCACAGGGAGCACACCAGCGTGAAGTCATCACCTGGGAGCAGAGCAGCTGGTTCTGAGTAGGTTTTTGTCTCTGATGGTAGTTGGTACAAACTGATTTAGCAGAAGTTATAAGAAAGCTCCCAATGGACAATTACAAAAAATTCTCCCCACAGGAAGAGCGTTTCCTAAATTAACAAAAGGTCCCTGGCGTGGAGTGAGTGTGAGAATAAACATCCATCTTATCTGCTGTGACAAGATGCATTAAAAGGTGGAGATCCCTGATGTTTTCCTGGCTGCCATTGTGGCCTCCATGCATGTGGTTTTGGCTGAAACAAGATTTAAGGATTTAGTGCAAAACATTAATTTCTGAAAACTCACAGGGGTGCAGCTGTGAGCCCAGCCCAGTCCAGCACCAAGGTATGATTCTTCCCTATGGTGTGATGAAAATAGCTGAGCAGAAGCTCTAGATGTCAAAGCAAAGACTCCCATTGCTACCTCATTGCACATTTCATCACATAGAGTGGTCCCACCTATTAACTGGTTGACTAAAAGCTGGAGGGACAACCACAACATATTTCAGTTTTCAGGAGTCCATTCCCAGGGCTCTGACAGTTTTTGCCTTTCTCTTTTAACTTTGTGTGACACCTTTATGGCACACCAGAAACCAGTGACTGACTTCCCATAACTGAGTGTGTATGACAGGTGGCCAATGTGTTGGTGTTGGAGACTTGTAGATCTGAAAGTCCCACACTGAAGATTTTCTTTTCCTGTATCGGGGTTTTTCCTGATATGCGTGGGCCTGAGCTGCCAGATACACCCCTGGGGTGCAATGCTTTATGAATTCAAGCTTTTCAAATTCTCATTTGTATTTATTTTAAATGACATTTTTATAATTGGTTGCGAGTTAGGCCAAGGCCAAGCTTTGAGGTAGAAGGACAAAAATCCTTTATCCTTTGAAAAATCTGGGATGGACAGCACCTTGCACCTTTCTATGTGGATGCTGCCAGCTTCCCCACATTACAGGATTGTCCCAGCACATCTGGGGCATCTGGTTGCTGGGGGTTTTATGACTCCTATGATAGATGCTGGTATACATCACTCTGGAGCAAGTTCTTGTCTTTCTTATCCCTATTTATGTGTACACTGTGCACTGAAATCAGACCCAAGATAAGCATTGCTCAGGAAAAAAGAAGAGAATCAGGTTTCTGTGCAGGATCAGGCCTGGCCAATTGTTGAAACTGTTCCAGGGCTGCAGTGCAAATTAATTGAGTTTACCTCCCTTGATTACTAATGTTATTAGTTAATAATAATGTTATTGCTTGTACTGGACAGGTCTACAACTGGAGGAAGGAGGTCCTGTGACTCCAGGAGGCCAAAGAGGTGTCCAAAGCCCCTGGTCCTGACCTGAATGGGGATTCTCTTAGTGCTGTTCCACCGAGCAGCAGCAAACACCTGGGAAGTTTATGTCTCAGCCCCAGTGAAGGCTCAGTGACATACCCAAAGCCAGCTGGGGAAAACTCTGATGGAGCAGGGACCCACAGCTTGTTGGTATTTTATAATGCCACCTTCTCCCACTGCACTCCCTACCTCAGGAGAGTGACAGCATCCCACAGGAGAGATATCCCTGGCTCAGACATTGCATCCCCCTCTGGCTTTAGGGAAGGGTACGGAGCCACTTAGGAATGAGATTGCAGCAAATACCACATCTCTTACAAGCCTTTCTGAACCCGTGGAACAAGACAAAAGAGATTCATCCCCCTCTTCCTGCTTGGGAAGAGGGGTTGGGAAAGTGAGTCTTTCCATGCTAATGTCACACAATTACCTCTTAACTGCCAAAACAAATGGCAGAAATGGGGAAAGTGACACCAAATCAAAAATGTCACAGGTGATCGATTCATGTCATCTACCGTTGCCGCAGCAGAGGCTGGCGAGAGAGACACAGTGATAACACAACACTAATATTATATTACAGCCTTCACGGCACTGAATGCCAAGTGATGAATATGTGTCACTTTATGTGTCGCTCACTCTCCAGGCCTGGGCGGGCGAGCATGGAAAATGGAGTGTTCAGGATTAATGATATCGAAAATGATAGAGAGGAGATTGAAAATTCCTTCCTTCCTGAACCATGCAGATTGAAATGTACCTCAGAGCTATCTCTTGCTGCCCTCCTCTGCCACCCACTTTTTAAAGGTCTTTTCTATAGCATTTTGAAGAGGAAAGGAAAAGGAAAAGGAAAAGGAAAAAGAGAAGGGAAGGGAAGGGAAGGGAAGTGAAGGGAAGAGAAGAGAAGAGAAGAGAAGAGGAGGAGAGAATTTTTTGTAAAGAGAGTTTTGCTTGGAAATTTCTTCCTCTGTTCCTTATGGTTTGATTTATGATCAAGGTTCCCATCTTCAGGTGTATGTCTGTTCTCATACAGGCAGCTACAGCATGTAACATGTCCATAATTTTAGTCCAGGACCACCACTTTTCAGTTAAAAACCTGATGTGGCCAGAAGGTTAAGGCTGGATGGAGTGCAGCACATCATGTGTTACAATTAACAAGTGATCTTACTGAGAGCTCTCAATGAAAACAGAGCATTTTAATGCTTGTAACTTCCATTTTGCAGCCTTCAGAAACTTTCTGTAAAAATCAGAGCCCCACAGTGCTGGTAATTTTCCACATCTAATGAGAAGAACTGATAACAGAGAAGGTGGATCACAGCTTTAGGGATAAGGGATCTGACCAATGTCACAGGCAGAGCTGAGCTGATATGTGGCTCCTCCATTCATATTCACACACCATTTATGCATGAATGCTGCAAGATGAACCATTCCAAGGGGCACAGAGCCTGCAGACTCTTTGGTGAGGCTGGAGAAGGTTACAGATGTGCATTTACATAGCTGTAGGATTAGATCCTGGCAGCCCATGGAGAGATGGTTTCATGCCTGCTTCTCCTGGTCTCTGGCTGGACACTGGTTCTGTGATCTGCAAGGCCATTATGCAGTGCCTGGAGTTGTTGACTGAGGTGCTTGCTAGACTTGGTCAGGATTTGATGACAAGAGGGGTGTAGAAGGAGCTTAACCAGGGATGGTTCACCCTCTGTGTCTGCCAGTGGGTGTTTTTGACCATCCTGCTTTTGAGGAGTAGGGTTATCTCCTCATGGCTATAGATGTACCAGTCCTGGAGCTTCAGTTTGGGTCTTTCCTGGGTTTTGGCAAGGATGCCTCAAAACTGTGATAGAGAAAGCAAAGGGAGGAAGGAAAGAGAGAAAATTTTTAATACCTTTTTTCTATACTTTTCCTTTACTATTTTTTTAACCTCCCTGTTACTTAATTGGGTCACCTCCCCAGGTAGGACAAGGGCTTATTCTTTCCTTCTAGCTACAGTGGAAACCATCTACTGCCTTGCTGTGCCCTTACCTGATATTACACATGCTGCTCTTCAGCAGAGCTTGGAGCTTTTTGTCTTTGAGGCATGGTTAATGGGGACAGAGCCTGTTTTGTTAAGCAACCGATGCAGCATAATGGAATAGCCTTTTTTTCCCTTCCTTTCTTTCTTCTTAACCCATTATTACTCCCAAGAAAAGTGTTTCACATAGAAAAGAGAATGAAATCAGATCTCAGAAAGTCAAAATGGGATGCAAAATTTGTTTGAACGTTGTGTGAAAAAAAAAAGCTAGGATGGCTTCCTTGTGCTGACTACCAAATACCTGCCTGACTTTATTAGCTTCTACTGAAGAATGAGCACTAATGGTGAATGATCTCAAGGACTCACAGCTATTAGTTTCATACGGCAATAGATTGAGATTGGAGGAAGAAACCCAGAAACCCAGAATCAACTGAGAGTACTTAATTAATTGGATTATAATTACATTTGGAAAGCTAAAAGGTAATAGATCTGTTTGAATTATGATCATCACAGGCTCTTCAGGGACAGACTGTGCAGTGTGAATCACTTGTACGTGATCACCAGAGACATGAAGAATTAAATGACTACAAATATTTTAAATAAGAGCACCTGTTCACTGGTGGGAATATTGACTGCCAAGCTCTGCTGGCATGAACACGTTTGCTTTGAGATTGCAGACGCTGACCTGTTCTATTACTATTTTTTTCAAGGATACCTGAGCCAAAAATATTACCTTTGGCGTGGTCCATCACTGGAAGAAAGATTAAGCCCCAAAGGAAAATGAGGTCCAGGACATTAAGATTATGTATGTTTGGTGCTTTCCTAAATTGTAACTCAAAGGGGCCACACACCATCATTGGACACATATTTCTGTCTGTCTTTCCTGCCTCTTTTATCTCTCTTTACTGTCCCTGTGAGCATGCAGTGCTGTCTTCCCCAGCCTTGAATATACTTTTTCTGCACAAATCCCTCTGACAAAAAAAATAAAGGAAAATGGAGCAGAAATAAAAGAGGCATTTCAGAGATACTGAGCATTAGCAAAAGCCTGTAGGTTTCCAGCATAGAGTAACAGGGCAGTGGAAGTATTCGATCAGAGCCATAAATCTAATGAGATGGTAATGATATGCAAATTAACAGCACCATGAGCCAAATGGGCAAAGTTTCTTTATGGAGCATATTAAGAAGCATTTTGCCTAAGTGGAATGGTTGGGTGAACAATAAATACTGAGCCACAATCTGCAAGTATTGGTTGACAACAGCAATAAGATAAATACAATGGATGAATACAAATATTATTCCTCTATTTAAAAAGACAGATGCTGCAAACGAAACTGTACTTCCCTCTCACTGAGGGAAATGGCAGCTAGGCAGCCTTCACGAAATATCAGGGATTTTTGATTGCTCTTGTTCAAATTAATACTCATAGGAAACTTCTTGAAAACACAGTTTTGAACCTGTCTTTATATATTCAGGGATGGATAAGAAAATGTGAAACCTCAGGCCAAATTGTTTCCTAGTGTAAATTAGGTAACCTCCATTAGGTCTACCAGTTTATGCTAGCTTTGGATCTGGATCCCAGACTGTACCTGCCAGCATCTGACTCTTGATAAATATTGAGTGGTCTCACTATGACATTTTAATTATAGCATTATGGATTTCAGGAGGAGAGGGAGAAAAAGAAGAGAAAGCATTTATTCTTGGGTTTAAGCTTAAAGGAAGAAAAAAAACCAAACCCAAACCCAACAAAAAGGAAGAGAATAACAGCCCCCTGGATCCCACAGGGATTTAGTGGAGATTAGCTAAGTCTCAGTTCATATAATTTTCAAGGGCTCCATCCAACCTTGTTTTAACTTCCTTGCCATGGGCATCTACTCTGCAATTTTCACATGGGATAGCTTGAGATCTCTTAGCATTGTCACCTGCCATACTAATGACATGTCTTTTGTCCCAGCATCTGGAGGCCTCTTTGTGTTTGGAGACTAGACAGACTGGTGTCTGCATCTTGCCCTCAAGACCAGGCTTGTTGTCCATCAGTATGGCAAAACCTAAGGTATGCAACAAACAGCTGCTTCATTTGAAGGGAGGAGAGCTGAGCTGGGATCCAAACTTGTCCTTTTGATCTAAATTAATTGGGCACTGACTGAGGTGAAAGTACCTTCAAGATCAGCTATGCTCTCTGGGCTGACAGTGTGTGTGGAAAATAAGCATCAGTTCTTATGCCCACTGTCCATCTGAAAGCAGGGACAGAGACAGAGAGACCTCATGTTCCTTTCAAGCTGAATAAGCAGGTCAAGGGTGGGGAGTCCAGGGAGAGATGAGAAGGAATCACAGAATCACAGAATCACAGAATGTTAGGAATTGGAAGGGACCTCGAAAGATCATCTAGTCCAATCCCCCTGCTAGAGCAGGATCACCTAGACCAAGCTGCACAGGAACACGTCCAGGCAGGTTTTAAACGTCTCCAGAGAAGGAGACTCTGGAGGAAGAAACCAACACAAAGAGGAGACATTGAAACTTTAAGCATTTCAATGCCCAAGTCCAGTATCTCCTTGGTGCCTGTGTCTCTCTCAAAGGCCAGATCACAGCAGTCCCAAACCCAGCCTGGACTTCAGGGCTCCTCTCTTCACCTGAAAATCTGTTGAGAAGATAGACATCTTCTCCTTTTGTGCCAAAAGTAGTGGCAGTGAAACCATGTATGTACGTGGCAGAGGGACTCACACTTTTTGTGGTTGCATCATGCCTTCATAAGAATGGAGCACTAATAGGAAACAGGTCGGTCTAATCATCAGAATAAAAAATGGTATTTCAGGAAAGGTTAGGAGTGACAAACGTGGAGTGGAGGAGGAACAGGAGTATGATCCTCTAGTCTAGTGGTCAGACCACCTTCCTAGGAGACACCAGAAGATGCATCTTTGTCATTCCCTAAACATCCCACAAATGTCACATGAGTCATATTGTCTTCCCTCTTCCCCACAGGACTAGATTCCAGAGCCTGGTAGAGTCTCCTGTTGATTTTCATGGGTTCATACACTAGGCATCTCTCATTTCATCTCTCTAAGAAGTTTTGATGTAACCTTGGCATAGACACACACAAAATCAGAAGTTAACCAACTGCCTGGAGGTAAACATCTATCCACCTGACAAAGAGGAAAACTGACCCACTAAGCAGTGCAACCTCCAGCAGGCAAACAGGTTGTCTGGAGGGGGACGTGGAGCTGGTGTCACTGCCAGCCACTGCATCATCTCAGAAGCTCTAAATTTGAGCCAGCTCCCTGCCTCTGGTCAATCTCAAAGCCATAAGCTTGCTTCAAGGCTATGAAAGTGGAAAGCTTCCTTGTGACACTGCCCTGTTAACACAGTCCTGGCTACTACTTCATGCTCTTCCTCTCCCCTTATTCCCTGAGGAAAGCACACAATTCAGGAAGTTTTAATCTGGCAAGACTGCAGTGGGACAAGAAGGGTTGGGAAATAACTCAGTGGATTGGGTCCACAGGTTAGAGGGAAGAGACGTGAATGCTTGAATTTCCCACATCTGTCCATCCGTCCATCCATCTATCCATTGCCCTCTGTCCACTTTAAACTAAGGGGAGACACCTCATCTTTCCCTATGGTAGGTGCCTCTGAGAAGGCTTTCACCATGAAGTAGAATAAGCCTAAATTCATGTTTACCCACATCAACTCCATCCACATCAGTAGCTCTTTATTTTGACCATAGTTCAATGAGGCATATAATGTCAATGTCCTCCTGAGGAACACCCAAAGGAGGTGGAGGGTCCCAGTCTGCCCCACTACACTGGTCTCAGGGGACATCTAGGAGAGGCTCTTGGGTGTCTGCTGACCAGCTGGAAAACCTGCCTGCTTTCAATCTATTGGGAACTTCAACAAAGATACTTACAGTGTTGCTGGGCTCTCAGACCTCACCTAACTCACCATAGACCTTGCTATTAGCTGTTTGTCTCTCAGTGGGGCTCTGTGTCTGCTGATCTTCTACTGCTGGCTAAGATGAGCCAAATTCTACATGCTCTGCGGTGTAACAAATGCTGACAAACACACAGTTTTTCCAAACTTTCCTTTCATCTGTTTAAATGTTTCACTGAAGCCTCCAAGACCTGAAGCAGATGCATCTCTCAGTGCACAATCTCGGCATTTTACCTGTGATTTGGACAGCCCTGTGCAGCCTCCAAAGACAACAAGGTTGAAGTGTTTGAGAAATGTGGTTCAACAGATTGCGTGTCGATCTAGGAGTTAAGCAACCTGGTTTCTGCCCCTCAGTGTAATTTCTTTATAAAACCCTTTCAGATCTAAGGACAAAAAATAAGATTCATAGAAGCTAAAGCCAGAAGTGTTATAGCAGCGTAAATGTGGGTGCATGGCATTTCCCCTTCAGAGCTTGTTAATAAAACAGCCACCTCCATCTGTGGTCAAGTTTAATATCTGACAAAATCCATTCTGTTCACCTCTATTTCACAATTTGTACTGCCCTGTCAATTATTAGCATTGTGCTCAATGGAGTTGCCACACAGCTCATTCTTCTGGTTACTAGCTTAGTAAATAAATGTGTCACACTAAACATCATGACTTCTAAGGGAGTTCGAAAATAAGCGGACAAGCTAATAGGTGCAAAACTACATTAAAGCTACCAGCTCTCTCCCTTACAGACTGCAAAACTAGTTGTTCTCTGAGTGACAGAAGAGATGGAGCCTCTTCCTCTGTCTCTTCCCATCCAAATGTTGGGGTTCCCCCTTACACCTACAGTCCCCGTGTCTCTGATGTTAGCTCCGAATCCTCTGTGCGCTGGCCCAGCACATAGCTGAAGGCTGCTAGTGGGTTATTTAGGAGATATATGAGGCTTCACCCATACCAGCTGCTGAAGAGGACGCTGAGCAGAGCAGATGAGAGCTGAACTCACTCTGACTTTCCCTCAGCAGCACTGCTGCCTTTTGTTCTACCAGCAACTGTGCCGTCAAATGACCAAGGGAGTCAGAAGTGGGAAGTGATGGACAGACCAATACCATGCTCATCTGGTGGAGGCTGGTGGATGGTTAGGAGTCAAGTGGAAAGAGAGCACTGCTCAGTGTCAAGCATGGGTTGTTGCAGGAACCAAATTTGTTTTATGCTGCATGAAGCAAGAGGCATCTTGCCTGCGCTTGGTTTCTCGTGCTTGGGGGATGCTTGCCCCATTCTCCTGCTCCCTTTTTGGGCTACTGGGAATGGGGTGAGTCCCTAGATCATGCCCTACATGGGGAAATCTTACTCCTGAAGATTAGTTCCAGAAATTAGCACAGGGACTTTGGTTTGGGTCAATGTCCTGCAGGCAGGCACAGAGAAGGAAATCCAGTGCACCTCTGTCTGGCCTGTTTGTTCCCCCTTCCAGCCTTGGCTTAAGGCTGTTTAATCCTTCACATACAACTCCCATGCAGAAAAATCAAACAGATCACAGAAGTGTCAAAAGGTACTGGCTTGCAGAATCAGGGCAGCCCATTTCTGATCTCAGCTGAGATTGCTGGAGAAAGCAACACCTTCATAGGCAGATAAAGTTCCAATTTGTATAATGAAGGATGTTACCCCTATCTGCAAGTCTCACCTTCTCTTACTGCCTTCTCCACCAACACTCCATGTAACGCTTGCACTCAGACCCATGAATGCAGTGAGGGCAGCTTCGTCTCTTAAAAGCCAGGGGTCTTCTCCACAGTGAAATCCTCACATCTCCTGAGCCCCTTTATGGCACCCGAGCCTGAGGTCCTCCCATACAGATTTATATCCCCGTGCTGAGCCAGCATGAAGCCAATTCAGTGCTAAGTGCTATGTTTCCCCCATACATTCTTGCAGATAGAGCAATATTATCCTGTATTAGGGAAGTGGCTGACTATGTCAGTTGCTACATGCCAAAAGCCGTAAGACTATATTGTTTTTCAGACTCCTGCTGTGTTGGCTTGGACATTTTCTGTTCTCTTCTATGAGAGCACTCTGCTCTCAGCAGAAATGTCAGGATGCCAATGAGCCAATGAAAGGAATCTCCTTGGCATTTAGCCTTTAATATTTCCTAGGCTTTTAATCTTGGAATGGGAAATCTAATGTTGGGAAAGAGAAGTTAAAGGATGGCTGTTTTTCTTTATTCATTTCCTAAATAATATGTACCTGGTTTTTTCTATGAACAGTGACACCAGGATTTAGGTCTTGCACAATCAGTTAAAATGTCAGTGTGGTGGGATCTCATCTTGACTAGTTTTTGTGCTTACTTTCAGCAGTGTACAAAATGAGGGATGCATAGAAGAAAAACAAAAGCTAAGTAAGACTCACTCCAGAATGTCTTCAGTAAAAAAATTTTGCTCTTGTGTAACTTTGATGAGCTGATGGGTAGCAGAAAACAGAGAGAGAACCAAAGGCAAATTCACAGCCAAGCCACTACCTTGGCACAAGCAGAAAAATCAGACTTCCCCAGCAAGTCACTCATTCGCAGGGAATATTCTGAATAAGCCAGATCCGGCCCTTATTTGTGCTGAAATAACTCCATGGTAATGTCCTGACATCAGTGGAGTGACTCCAGCTTCAAAGTCCTGAAACAAGCATCTTAGTCAAGCCTGGGAGCCAATTGCCTCAAGGTGAAGTTAGGCAACTGTCACATCAAGACTTGTTGCATAGAGGTTGGGAGAATTACCTGAGCTGGATACTGCAACCCCTAAGACACTCCATGCAAGTAATGTGGGCTCTCCAAGTTAGACTGCTGGGCTCACTGATCTGTTAATAGAGAGAACAAAAGAGAAGTCAAATCTGGGATCTGGACTTTAACAAGATCTTGAATAATCCCTCCAGACATGAATCCTCAAAGTCCCAAAGGGATCATGGGGGTAATACTCTGGGGACAGCAATCTTCCTTCTTCCAGCAAGACAGGCAGAGACTCTCCAGCATAAGGTCCTGCCCAGGAACTTGACATTCACAGCAGAGTCCCAGTTACAGTGTTCACAGCAGACTCTCCATCTCTCTAGTTCCTACCATTTATGTCTAGCTCATTAGTCCCACCAGTAATATGTTCTTTAAGACCACCCTATTTTACAGGTCTGGGCTTGTTCCCCTCAAGTTACAACAGGCAACTCTTCCACCAAGAGCTGACTTTATCAGACCAATTCCTAGAAGCGGCCTAAGGGCCTGCAGACACAAAGCACATGCAACAGCTGCCATCTAATACCTCATGGGACCATCATCATCCTCTTTCACTTTTAGGGTCAGCTGATTCCCCCAAACATTTCAATCACCAGCTTCCAGCACTTGTGTGACTTTTGCTGTCGCCCATGATTATCACTATGAGGACATGGCACAATGTAAATAAAAGAAGGAGCCTCATCCATCATACCTTTTCTCCCTTTGCAACCATAGTATTGCTTTTTATTTTATTTTTTTTTCTTTTTGCATTTCTATTGGACTATTCTTAAACAACTGCAGCTGGATCAAAAACCAATGTGAAACATCCTACTCCAGTGAGTGGACTGGTTCCCAGAAACTATATGTCTTTGGTACAACCACCCATCTGCCTCCTTCTTGCTAAATTTTCCCAGCACACTGAGCTCTCTCATTTTCACAGTGTGATTCCATTTTTTTTCCATTCTCATTGTTCTCGCTGGGTTTTGGGGTTAAGTGTGAATACTTAGGTAATGTCCTGATGTACATACCACCTCCCACCTGAGATGGGGCTCCGAAACATCTTTAACATGCTCCACCAACAATCCTGAGAAAACTAGCTGGACTTGGACTATTTGTTTCTCCTGAATTCCACCTCTTCTGTCATTCAGAAACAAAAATGTACACCCCAAATCCCCTCCTTCAACCTGCCAGATGCTGAACACTGGAAACCTTAGGTGACATGTTAGGAAAGAAAGTGAAAAGACCCATCTCCTTTATGTGCCCTCAAGGGAGGGGATGGGAGCAGGAGGGGACCATTCCAGAGGGTGAGATGCAAATGAAGATGTTAAAAGAAAAAAAGAAGGGGAGAAATATAAAGAAGAAAATAAGTCTACTTGGTGGAACACAAATGAAGTTCTAGCTAGGTATCATTTGCTGAGGAAATTGCATTTCTATTTGGGAATAAATGAGTGTAAAAGTTGTTTGAGGCCCAGGTAATAATAGAAAGGAGGAGGAGGAAATTGAAATTTATGACTTTGTAAATGACTCCTGTAGAAAAGAGAGACACACATCAGAGCTGTCTTTTTATTCCTCCCCCTTCTCTGCCCCCCCTTCCCTCCCGCCTCGTTTTCTCTTCTTCCCGCAGATGAGGAGGACAGGTCTGCAATAAAACAGATCTAAGCTTTGCCGGCCTGGAGATGCTGCGGGGGGAGGTGAAGGGGGGAGCGGGGGACGAGGGGACATTAGCACTTGCTGTAACATTGTCACTGCCGATGTAAATGGACGTGCTACATAGTCAACAAGACACACTTGGCTGCCTGCAAGTGGGAAGTACTTAAGTCTTGGCACTGATAAATGAAATATTTTTAAGGGAGCTAATCAGTGAAAATGGGGTTTCATCAGGCACTGACATGTCTCGCTTGCTTCAGCGAGTTCAAGAGAGAAAAATGATTGCGTGGCGCAGTCCGGAGCCAGCTGGAGATGGGGAGAGAGAGAAAGGGAGGCGGAGGGCAACAGCCAAAGATGCTTGCGGGTTGCAAGCCGGGGGGACTGGGGCTGGCGGCACCCCCGCCTCCGTGCACCCCCCGGCCCCCCGGGGCTCCTGCCCCACGCTCCCCATCGTCCCACTCTGCCCAGGCATGATAGATGGCGTGGTGCAGAACGGGCTCGGTGCAAATCCCCAATCTGCAGCCTGCTGGGCTCAGTTGGATCAGCAGCAGGCTAGCTGGTATTTCTGGATAAACACTAATAAATCTTCCTTTTCTTCCCGGCAAGCGGTGCTTCCCTTGCCTCCCCCTGCTCCCCATCTTTCCTCCTCTCCTGCTGGTGTGAGGGGAGGAGGAGGAGAGGTGAATTTGGGGTGCAGGGAGCTCAATGGGGATGGAAGCCAAGCCCTGAGACAGGCAGAGATCTGGCTGGGGAAACCCCTAAGTTATAGGCTTGCAAAACCTCCCACCAGTCCTGCTACCTCCAGTTCTGCTGCTGGCTGTTGGGTGAGTGGGGACAAACCAGTCTCATTCTTGGACCTCAGTTGTGTCTCTCTGGAGTCATGATAGTCAGCCACTAACCTGCAGACCCCAAAGTCTGGGTGGGCTGTGGGTGCAAAGGGGCTCCTAGGAGCTGGATCTGTCTCTTAGCTCCTGGGAAGGGAGTTGGGACAAGATGCAGGGGGTTGTGTTCAGCATTTTCAGCTCAGCTTCACAGCAGTTCTTGTCTTCAGTTCCATGGGGGCTTGCTGAGAGCCACCTGGGCCAGTGAATATCCTCATAGGTGTATCCTGCAACACATCCTCTGCACCCAACTGATCAGCCTAGCCATTGGCTCACCCCATCAGCATGGAAACTTGGGCAGCAGAGAGACAAAATAATCTAGGAAAAAGGGCTCTGACCTGTCTCTGCCTGCTGAGCCAGACCCCAATGGCCACAACCTCGTGGAAGTCCCCATGGGGCTCAGCAGGCGACCACAGAGATCTCATCAAGACAAGGCAGAGCTTTTACCTAGTTTAGCCAAAATCCAGTGGCTGAAGCTGTCCCTGTTACCAGCCTACCAATAAGTGACCTCAAAATTCCCTGTGAACCAAAATGCAATCAGTAAGAGCTGCGGCTCCTACAGTGTCCTCGCTTCACATCAGTGAGGGAAATACCAGGATTTTTTCTCATCTGAAAGGAAATGTCCATGTGTGTGAAAATTACTGCTGAATGAAATTGTTCCAACAGACTAGAAGAGGGAAGAAATACAGAAATTAAAGGATGAAAAAAAAAAAAAGAAAAGGCAAGCCTGATGCTTACATCCTTAAATCATAAAGGTTCAAAGCAGGATTCCCTCAGTAATCAGGAAATGAAAATGTCCTTCAATTACAGAGCATTTTAAGACATGATTATTTCATGTGCATGCTATTAAGAAAATGACAGTGGAAAATTCATCATGAAATAAATTAATACTTAAACATTTTTAAAAGGCTCCCTGGTGTATTCTTACCCTCCTCCCCTTCTGACACAATAATGGTTGTTTCTAAAGAAAATTTTATTGGACTAAAGATGATAAAATACACAATGAAAAATACATTTGGAAAGCAAATTCATAACTACTTTTTTTAAAGGAGGAAGCTTAGCTGAAAATACATAAAAAACACAAGGACAATTTATTATTTTCTGCTAGTGGAAAAGAGTCTTTTTGTCCCTTTATGAAGTCAAGCATGCTGATGTTTGAATAATGGCCTCCCAAATTCACACAAACCCAACAATTTAGGTTGTATTTGCTTTTTTTTTTTCCATTCTACATCTCCCCACCCTGTCAATGCAACATACTGCTACACGTCGCATTATAGCATGAATTTATCTCCACAATGGCAAAAGCTGATATTCACTGAAAAATGCAGATAGCTACAAGAACTGTTGGATTTGATCTGATCCCAAGTGAGTTTGGGGCTGGGGAGAGATATAACAATGTGGCATCAGAGACCTGAGCTCTCCAAATGGGTCTGTTCCAGGGTTTGCTGAAGCCAATACATTTTTTTCATGGATTTCAACAGAGTTTGGCTTAGGAGGTGCCTTGTGGGACACATGGTATTGTGCACACTTACCTCTCAGCTGAGCCTTTCTGGGATGGTCACAGATCACCATACCCAAATGTCCCCTCAGCCCAGCAGCAGAATCACATCTATACCCATACACCAGACAACCAACCAGTTCAGGACCCGGTGCAAACCAGCAAGCTATGACAAAACTAGGTTGAATTGAGGTTCAGGAGCTTTCAGTCAAGATGGGAACCTCATGAAGGCTCTGTAGAACAGCCACAAGGAAATTAAACTCACAACCTGAAATCAGAGAACAGGTTTGATGTAGGAGGCTTGACTACGCAACTTGCTCTTGTTGATCTTTAATGCAAATGGGATGCTCCAGGGTTATGGGTGCAGTCAGCAGGGCAAGCTGAGATTTGCTTCTGTAGTGGGAGCATCACTTTTGGGAGACCCTGTCAAGACTAAAGGCAAGGCCAGGCAAACCTTGAAACTCCCTGGGACATAGAGAAATTATATGAGGACTCACAGGAAAAGTAAACTTCCACCTTCTGGCACCTCAGCAAAGGGCAGAGAGTCCTACACAGTCAGGACATGTTTTTGTAGGACAGCATGCGGGATCCTACCTTGAATTTTATCTTAGCTGGTAGCCAGCTGAAAAGAAAAACTAATGCAAACTCAGTAGTGAAATGAGTATTGCTGCCCAGATCTGCTCCTGCTTAGAGCATGCAGGCGGAGGGATCACCTTGCTTTGAATAGACAAGCACAGCAGTTGGACCCAATGGCAATTAGACTTGAGGATCATTATGGGTCCCTTCCAACTTGAGGTATTCTATGATTACAAGCCTGTTCTGCCACTGCGCTTTCGTATTTGACCCATATTATATGGTTGTGGAGTATCTATTTTTCTGTTCCATGGCTCATGTTTTCAGGAAGGACCATAATTCATGAGGGGTGCCTGCCTAGATAACTCACAAGTGGGATATACATGGCTGTCTCTTACTGAAGTACATTTTGCTGCTAACATGTATTATATTTGTACCATGCCAGAGGGGGTGTCTGCAGGTCTAAAAATGTTGGTTATAACAGCTACTCATGCTATTAGTATAGTTGTAGATATTATATGATTTATTGATGTGTTTTTATTTCCCACTGGTATGGTATAAACATATTTATTTCACAAAAGTGTCCAATAAATTTCCCTTATGAATCCTGTTATCTGCACCATTAACAATTGATCATTTTTATGAGGTCACAACTTAAGGTGTACATGAATTTACACCTTAATTTGTGACCCTTTCCAAAATAATACATAGCCGCTTCTGAACTATTCACCTCACAAGAGGCACTTCTCATTTTTGCTGCTTCCTACTGCACTCAACATTTGTTTCTCATCAGATAGTGTCCCAGCATCATGTGCCATTCAGCTGTTTCATCTTCTCAACACACACACACAAAAAGTGGATAAAACATTAATGAGATGAAACTTTCATGGATCTAGTTCTTTCTTTATGGCACTCTAGAATTCAACAAGACAGAATAAGATGTGAAAAACCACCAAATTACCCAAAGACACGCTTTAGACGTCCTGCTTAAAAGACCAAGATTTCCTAAGAGCAGCCAAATAGGAATAGCAATGCCAGAAATTTAGATATTCCCAAGTAGCTCTCTCTATTCTCCTACTTTTCATTGTCTTATAAACAATCTTGAAATTGTTGGACAGCATGGGAACAATTTCCCCTCTGTGTTCTCTATCAGTTTGCTCTTTGATTTATTCAAAATATTGAAGCCAGGAGTATTGCATCTTTATTTGTTATCAGACTCCCATGTGCTCATGTTTTAGGAGAAGGCGTGTGTTTGAAAGCCTGGAGTTAGATGCAATATTCCCCTGTTCTGCTGGTGACCTTCACAACAGGCCTTCTCTTCCTCCACTTCTTTCCAGGGTGACATAGTGCTCCATATACACTTAGTGTCTATCTCCAAGTGATTGATTTTCAGGTCACTTTTTCGACTCTGGTCTGCCATTGGTGGGTCTTAGTTGTGTGTGAGTGCCTGGTCACCATATTTGGGATGTTGTCCATCTGCCACATGTCCAGTGTGGCCAAAGTAGTACTCCCTGTCTTGCCTCCAGAGCTGACCCTTCAGCAAGCTCCTTTCTCAGTTACAGACAATACTCATTCTTCATATGTCAGGCAAACCTTTTCTTCTCTCCTTTCTTTCATTTAACCACTCTTCATCCTGACATCTCTGCTCGCTGTCTATGCCTAGTCACCCACTTGCCTAGACAAACATCCTGATCTACTCCACATGTGTTCATCTTGTCTCTAGTTGAGCACTCTTCATCTCCATCATGTAAGCCTAGCAAGCTCTCATTCATAGGTTTGGCAAGTCCATCCCTTCTACTAGAAGTTGCCTGGAGAGAATATCTAAATCGTTTGCTTGGCAAGGCTGTGGGCACTATACTGACAAACAATCTTGAATAAACAACAGAGTTCCAGCACGTTCCTGGCCTTGTACACTGATGATTCTGTACACACCTTGTGTGATAGGCAGCTGTGCAAAGCACATGTTTATAGATATACCAGACACGGTGTCCTCAATCAGTGGAAATGCAACCCTTAGCAGCCTGGGTTGAAAAGAGATGACATTTTCAGACCTTACTTCCACTATCTATTGCCCTCTATTCAACCAACCTGTTTGTCCACTTCACACTTGGGCCCATTTTGGCCATGGACATCTCACCCAACATTGCAGCACAGAGCATGACTTCCTTTAACCACCAATGGACCTGGCATACACCATGTTGCTCCATGCCACATATTGCTGTTCAGAGAGGAAATACAGGAAAGCATTTGCGTCCCGTAGATCCCAGCTGTGATTCCAATTAATCAGGAGTCCCACAACCTTTTGAAATCAGAGATGGGGGAGAAGCTGAAAACCTGTGGTGCTAAACACGTGCTGCAGCAGAGAGATTAGTCTTAGGTTTTAAGCAACACTCACAGAATGAGCCAGAGCCCTCCTTCTACACACCTCCTCCACAGCTCTCTCTTCACCCGGAGTTTGGCTGCACAGACTTATTATTTGCACACAGTTGTCCTTAAAAATAATAAGTGACTATTTCCCTGTTCAAAGCCAGAAACAAGTTGACCAATTGCTGCTGTGTTTTACTTCAGGGTATCCATCTAAAGGCAGAGAGAGAGAATCAGTCTGTAATGGTTTGCCTGGCTTGAAAACTCCATTTTGGGCCGCGGAGAGTCATATTTCAGAGAGTATTGATCACAGTGCAGTTTGTGTTTCCTCACGTCCATGATCCTGTTTGCAGCCCTGTAAAATAATAACAGTACTCATGTCAGTAAGGTAATTACCATTGATCTAACACACTGTGACAAATTTTTCAGTCATGCCACTTGATTCATACTTAAAGTTATGGCACTGCTGACTGCTCCTTAAATAATTGAAGGATGCCCTTTGTAAATCAGCACACTCTTGCCAAAAAGTGGCAGTTTCTTCTTTATTCCAGGCCCTGTTTCTTGGCTTCATCAGGGATTTCAAAATTAAACAGACAGCTTTCCGCAGCCCACATAGTTCACACTTGGAGTAAATATCATCTGAGCTGGCAAATCACTTATGACACCTTTGTTCAAGAAAAGAGGGGAAAAAATGAAGAAAAAGGTTAAACTACAGGCAAGATCAGGGTCTCTGCGGTGGTGGGCTTTGCTAGCAGGTGGTAACAACAAGAGAGACAAAGCCAAATTTGGTTAATTCAAAACATCCATGAAAGCACTTGTCACCCTCTTGTGGCTCAGCCAAAAAAGACTGAAGGCCAAGGAGAGCAGTAATCAGGGACAACCCTGGTTCCCTGCTCCAGGACCCCCTGACTGCCCATGCAGGAGATCTTTGCAGCATCTCTTCTGAGGAAATTGTTTAGGGATCTGCACCTCCACTGCATCAACCTCCAACATGCCAGGGAGGTACCACAGCTTCCCGGCCTGAGCTCTCCAGGATAGTGCCCTCAGGAATTATTTGAGTCTCTGACCTGCTTTGTAATGTGAACATTAAATACTAGTGCTGGTTCTTGAAATGCCTTTGGGAAATAGTAGTGCTAGTAGGCAAGTAATTGAAGGGAGTATGGTTCTGGGTGGTGGGACCCATTGGTAGCTAACCATAAACCAGTGCCTTCCCTAGTGAAAAGTGGACAAACTCCAAGGTGAGCCTGGATCAGCTCACCACAGTCTTTCATCAAACCAGCCTCCTTGGTTGTCAAGGAGGTGTAGAAATTAGTTTAAAGTGGACATCAAACACCATGAAGGAGACATATCTTATTGACTTTGATGGATAGATGTTTACTTTGGCTCTGAAGTACCTTCTGGATGGACCTGTCTCCTTTTCTGTAAAATATGGAGACTATAGGGAGATCACCTGGTTGCTTTTCAAAGATACCCCTCAGCAGAGCAATCCAGAACAGATAAATGTCCTGGTGGAGCAGTCAATTAAACCTCCATCTTCCATGTCCCAGCAGACCATCCCTAGCTGCTAGACCCTTTCTCTTAACTCTCTTATTTAGAGACCCTCTTTTGCAATGTACAGAGGACATTGCAATTAACACAGGAGTTTGTAGCTAAGGTTCAAAAACAAACAAGGGAAGACCAAACTGTATGTCTATAAGCCATCCATCCTCTCCATGGCTCAACCACTGTGTCCTCTGCTCAGCAATACTCTCTATGGCAAACTTTGGATACCAACCCCCTGGGCAGGGAAACATGGCTATGGATACCTCCATTGCACTTGATTTAAGGACTGATGTAGGACACAAATGAACCAACATTCAACATGAGGCTTGGTGGCTCACACGGACTCCTGTGCTTGGGGAGTGTGCAGATCTGCAGCAGCTATTGTGGTATTATAGCCTTTGGAGAACAAATTGAGTGAGTCATCCTTCAAGAGAGCCTCAAGCCTACCCTTTTGGTATTGTTGGGACATACAAAGCAATGGCTCTGACTTTGATCCACTCTGCTACCTGTGAAGAGTACTCTTTTGTGGGCATTCTTGTACCTGCTTGAGATGAGGCCAGAACAAACAGAAAGCACCTTAAAGGAGCTTACTAAGTAAGTCTAGGATTGAGTGAACAGCATATTCGAGGGGTCAAATTTAATTCCTTCCTTCCTTTTGTATTCAGATTAGAGGCCAAGGTAGATTTGTGGAAGCCAGGACTCCTCAGCTAATGCTGCTTTTGCACTTAACCTGCAATTTACCTGTCAGTAACACGTACATTAAAGGCCAGCTGAGCTCTTCAAGCTTCCAAACAATTTACTGAACCATCAGATGAGCTCTTTAACATCCAAGAGCACAACAGCCTGTTCACGTCTAAGAAAAACATCTGCTGCCTAAAGAAATCCTCCTCAAAAATGCATCTGGTAAAATAAATGTGCATATTTAAGGGAACGGCATGTTTTAAGTCAATCAAACACCTCAAAAATAATAATAAAAAGCCTTCCAAAGAGACTACTTGCCAGTGATGTATTGGCTTGGTTAAGAAGGGCTGTGTTTTCAGAGCCTCCTAAATTCCTCAACTCAAGTGCTGAGTGGAGGTTTATTAAGTGACCTGTCTGGATGTATATCAGCCTTGTCCCTAGTGGGGGTCCTATGTTAAATTCCATCATTAAAACCTATTACCGAGCTATCAAAACCCGCTGTAATTCCATCTAATGACCTCATTTCCCTAAGCGTAACTCAACTCAAGGTTTGCTGATGCAGTGTTACCTCTTGGTGGGCCACAGCCCCTCAGCAGAGGAGGGGGTGGGGAGGAAGAGAGGGAGAAATCAATGTCTGTGGAGATGACAAGGCACACAGCCAGTGACTGGGGACCAAGAAACTATCCAATATCCCATTTCCTATCCAGTCTATTAGCAGCTGAAGTCAGCCAGGGCTCCAGGTTTGATTGAAGGCTGGGCTGAGACCAGATAGAGGAGGAGAAGCCCAGGCAATATGGCCACCAGACTCTCCTTTCCAGCTAGCTGAAATCACTCCTAAAAGTTGATGTATGTAAAAATGGATTATTGCATTAAAAGTTCAAAATGTTCTTTTTATTTTATTTTTTTTTCTCTCCTTGCTCTGGTTAAGGGTTGTACACAAGGAAAAAGGAAAAAAAAAACCCTTTTCCTTCTCCCCCCGTCTATCCCCCTTCCACACACACACCTCTACTTGCCATGAAATCATTTCGTAAATACAAAAAAGGCCCCTCAGGCTATTGGTGCCCAGACACTCATTTTTAGAGTGGATAATTGACTCCTTTCAGTTGATAATTCATAGCTTGCATATGCCAGCTAATACATCAGTGCCCAGAGACTCAGCGAGAGCCTCAAGCACAAACGGGAGAGGGGGAAAGGAAAAGAAAAAAAAAAAAAGAAAAAAAATATTTTGGATGATAGATGAGTGCATTATGGGTTTATGAATGAATTATGTCCTGCAAATACCTTGAGCAGGAGAGACTGTCGGCCTGTATCTATACTAATCTGGGAGGAATTATGACGATTTTCACATTAAAAAGGGAAAAGGGAAAGAATTAATTGAGCAATTGGGCCATTAAAAATGTATGTCGGCATGTTCTGTATGTCCATTTTCCAATTTATCATATGCTAGGAAGCTTCCTCCCAGGGTGACTGCCATTTTTCTTCTCTTTCTTATGTTTGATCCTTTTTTTTTATTTATTGTAGGTTCCTGTCATACAATACCAGATCTGGATCATTTTGACAAGGCAAAATCTGGGGTTTCTTTTGCAGGGAGGTGCTGTCTTTATGCACGTGCTCCCTGCCCAAAAATAGGAGTGGGGGGACTCAAATTAATTTTTTCTCTGCATCCAACAGCTCCTACACTCAGTATTTCTAGCTTAATAAAACCAGATTATTTCACTCTGTAGATTTTTATTCATTCTCCATTTGAGTAGGTTTGAGGTGAAGTTTGGCTATAAGAAGGCAAACGTAGTGGGGGCTTTCTTTTTAAGCTATAGGTTGCTAATGCTGGCTCATCTAAAAGGACTAAGGGTCAGTGCCAGCACCTGCAAGCACCTGCTCTGCACACGTGTGACTGCCACACACGACTGCTTGAAAAATTCCCTGACACAGGCGATGCATCGCCCGGCTCCGGCATTTAGCTGTGGACCATATCCATTGTTGGCCAAAAATCCATTCTGAATGTTTGTACACTGTTTGTATTCTGCATATGTACCGTGTAGAATATGTTAATTATTTTCAGATCTGAGAAATAATTTAATGGATTAAATTAAAAATTAATATTTCCCCAGTGGGGAAATATTTTTAGAATAACAGTAATGTTATGAACTGTTTTCAACTCTATAATTAGTAGGTTTGTTTAAATAGCTGAAATAACTACAAAATATGCTCCCTACTTTCATATACATAATATATTCCATTATATTTGCTTAAAGTTGCTTAACATTTTAGTACCCTTAAAAAATAGATTTTAGAGTCCAGCAAAAAAGAAATATCAGTAGCTCAATCAATGTTAAAAAAAAAAATCCCATTTAAGGTCTGCCAGCAAATTTCAAGCAGTCTGACCAACACATATTGTTTAACCTGTGCCTTCGATTTTCTAATCCAGGAATTATGCTCCACCTGAACTTCCTCTAATACAATTAGTGTGGTGTGTTTGCTGAAACATAATGCCTTTACAGAATAATGTTTTATTCTGCAAAGCATATCTAATCTCTTCACGCAAGCCACTCTACAGCAAATCATTTTATAATATGCAGGAATTTTTTGATGTTGTTTGTGTTCTCATGTTTATGAGGTCTTTAATTGATTGTAAGCTGCTCTTTAAGTACTTGAAGATGTTTTTAAAATCCTATTAATTTTTCCTGGTTTGGGGTTTTTTTTCCCCAGACTTGCTAAATATTTGTTAATACGCTGGCTAAAACACAAGAGTGCTGGAGGAGAATTTCAGCAGATTACTGTGTTTGTGTCCAGGATCTTTATGAAGGATATGTTGGTTTACTGTCTTATTTGAGGTGCAGCAAGCCTCTAAATTCCCCTTGAAAACCATATACACGAGACTGGGAATTTTGCTGTGGGTTTGATTTAGTTGTTCTCTGCTCTTATACACAATGAAGAGGTAAGTACATCTCAGTGCAAATGTCACCCACCTGGATATCAGTGCTTTTTCAGCAGCTCCTCTGCTGTACAGAAGCTTTTGGGAGGTCTTAAGCAGTCCCTGTGAGAAGGCTGATGTATATAAAAGGGATGTGAAAAAGATTTCTGCTCCTGCAAATCTTTCTGAGTTTTGAAAGATTTCTGCATTCCCCAAGACTCTGCAAATTTTATACAGAGGAAAAAAGCAGGGACACTCACTGGATAACACCCAGCAGTCCTATGATCCGGACCTCCATGACAGGACCATCTTCAGCTCTTGTTGACATCTGACAAAGCACCCGGTGCTCCCAGATAGTCCCCAGCCCCAGTTATCCCACTCCTTCTGCTGAGGTGGGAGCCCTCCTCTCCAGCTGGAGAGCTTGTGTCCCTGTGGATAGTTTTATCTTTGGTAAAATACCCCTTTTCCTCAAAACAACCATGACATTTTGTCAGTAAATCAAGGCTCAGAGAGAAAATAGGAGGGAAGGTCAAAAGGTACATGTCTACCCTCTGACCTTGTCTAGGGCATCAGGTTCATCACCATGGTTGAATGTGGGATTTGGGATCCTACATGGATGCAACCTGGAGAAGACCACCTGAGTAACTGCTGAGAGAGGCAGGACATCCCTTGTCCCTCTGGGTTCCCATCTGCATCCTTTAGTCCAGCTTGGAGAGCTGAACTACTCTACAGAGACGAGACTGGGTCACATTCTCCCTTGCTTCAGGAGAGGCCGAAAGGTGTAAGGTGCTGTACAGATACCCAAAGGGACCTGGTGTTTCTGTGCCAGGTCATGTGTGGGTGCCAATTCCTGCATTCCGCTTTGCTAGGCTGAGTGGCCATCCTGGGACAGTGGGCTACAGCATGGGGTCAGCAATGAGCCAGAGTCCCATTGCCCCCCTACACATCACCTGGCCTTTCTTGTCCTGACCACTCCTGGACTACAACACAGGAAGAATTTCACCACAGTTTTTACCCCTTGAAGGGAAAATATCCAATAATATTCACTTCTTACTTCGGAGGATCTTCATTTTCTAAAAGATACATGTCAAAAATGAATCAGACTGTAGGACATCTTCACATAATGCCACTGAAGAGCTGTGAGCCCTGTGGCAGCAGAGCATCCTTGGCTAGCCACCTCACCTGTTCACGCTTCCATCTCCCAGCCAAAGGACAGGGACACACGCTGCCTTCCCCGTGCGACCCCTCTGCGCTGGGGATGGCTCCTCGCCCTGCCTTTGCAGCATGAATTAGCCCAGCAGGGCCTTCCACACCATGGCAACTGAACATAGTTCATCCAAAAACCAACACATCAGTCTTGCTGATTACACATGCCTTCTTCTGGTAACACACATCTCGGTAAAGGATTAATGACAGCCAGAATCCCATTAAGAGAGAAACACAAGTTCCCCAGCTTACTTAATATCAGATTTCTTGCACCTGGGTCACTGAAGTAGGACGTAACCTGCAGAATATAATATGTCCTGTTATTGCCTTTGCCACTGACATGCACGGAGAGGTGTTGTGAAGAACAGACATTTATAATCCAGCCTCCCTTAGACATGCTAAGGCATGCACAGATCTGAAGGTTGTACATAACCTTTGCAGCAACGTTGCTGGTATGCTCTCCTTATATGCTCGTGTTTCAGAAGGATATGCAGAAATGTGGGTTTTTTTCTTGTTGTATTCCATGAAAAGATAGGAATGAATGTTCCCCTGAAGTCCTCCATGAAAACTTTGAGCATAAAGGTCTCAGCCGGTTGAAGCATTGAAGATATTAATGCTATAAAAGGTGTGAATATGCACATGCATGCACATGGTGGGGACTGTGTCCATTCCTGAGCTATGTGAACCCAAAGGGAAGTCTCCAGAGTGGTCTCTGGTCAATGATGGCAACAACCATGAAGCTCTAAATGTGTTGAACATCATTTATCTATAAAAGTTCAACCATTTTGCCAATGTCTGTATATTACATACAAGGAAATTCATGACCGGTTCTACCTACAGCTAACCCTGGGTACCACACCATCCTGTGGGTTCTGGCATCTTTCCTCTTCAGCTGGAGCCAAGGAGAGCTACCTTTGTGTTTGTCTACAAAGAAACCGTTCTCATGGATTTCCTCCCGTGGCCTTGCAGTGGGACTTGGGTGCCTCTAACCTCAAAGCTATCTCAGACCAGATCAGACATTTCTGAAAATGTTCCCCAAAATGTACCCTGAGTAAGGAGCAAGAGACCAGCCTTGAGAGTCAGAGACTTTTCCCTGTCCTGCTTCCTGGAGGACTTTACCTGGGACAAATTTGCCTTCAGAGGACTTTAGCTTAGTAGCAAATGATTTTATGCATTTTGACTGATGTGTTTATCACTTTACAGTTACACCAAGTGAGATAAAGCCTAAATAAATATGGAGAAATAAGCCAACATTCTATCAGGATAGTAATCTTTTTCTTTTTTTTTTTTCCCTGAAATCAAAGAGTTTGATAACAGACTAAAAAAATAGAAGTTACATGTTGCCTTTTGTTTTATTTTAACACC
>VYZX01024660.1:508352-569374 GCA_013401335.1 Brachypteracias leptosomus
AAAAAAAAAAAGTTTCATGGTGCCTTTTTTTTTTTTTTAACCCCCCCCCCCCCCAACTCAAAGGTCGCTTTTTAAAGAGTATCTTTAAATAGTTTCATCTCTTGTCCCCCAGAAATGCAGGATAGACTCTTTTGAGAGTTGGAAACACACAAAGATCACTGCACCTTGTGGTAAAAAAAAAGAAACTAAGTAAAAGGTAGGATTTCTGGAGAGGCACTTAAAATAGGACAGGTTCTTGCTGGAGTCAACAGCTACACCCTGATTCTGGTGAAGCTGGGTCTTGTCTTGCTGTTTTTCTACCAGAGGTGGCTCCCCATATGATCCATCCAGCCACTCAGCAGTATTTGAGAATCAATTAGGCATAATTTACTTATTTTTTGTCAAACCTCTATCACTAGCAGTGCCTCCTATTGCATTTCTATGATGCCACTGGGACAGAGCAGCAGCCTCAGTGGACGTGTAATGCTAAGACGTTCAGAAGACTCCTGCATGCAGCTATAAAGAAAATGGGTCAGGAATGTGACACCTCTCCAAAGCCAAGTCACAGCTGAAAACCACCAGAAAAGCACCCATATCCAATGCCATTTCTCCACTGAGCTTTATACCTGGTCCTTTCTGGGGTGAGAAGTTTTTTGAGAGAAGGATTTGTTATTATTAACGATAATAAAATCAGCCATGCCCTTTTCCCCACCCGCCTCCCCCCAAATCTCTCTGTTTGGTTACCTGCTACTCGAGGGATCCCACACTCAAACTGTGCTGATAACTTGGGGAAGGGACCTTTCTTATTGAACAAGGTGGGAAAAGCAGCTTCCAGTGTCAGGAATTTCTTCCAGACGTTCAGCATCTGTATTTAAATTAAGAGGCTTAAATCTCTCCTGAACTTTTCCAGGTTTTTAATTTTAGTTTAACTTCAGGAGTGGAGTTTTAGGCCCAGAATTTCATATCTGGAGTGCCATCTACCGCGTCTTTTAGGGACTGCTCTGAAATCATGGATGAGCTTGGAGGAGCCCAGCTGTTAGTAGCTCTTTGCCTGAAATGCTGGATGTGGGTGTTCATGTGTGGGTAGAGACAGGGGAAGCTCAAACGTGTGCTCAGGGACACTGAGAATAGTGTGAATGGAGGTTGTTTTGCCAATGGAGGTAGGTGAGGTAATGTGGTTTAACCCCATTCATAAGCTCAGCCCCATGCACCTCACAACCCTGGTGGGATGGGGGAGAGAATTGGAAGGGTAAAGGTGAGGAAATTCATAGGTTGAGATAAAGACAGTTTAATAGCAAAAGCTGTACAAGCAAGCAAAACAAGTAAGGAATTAATTTGCTGCTTCACATCAACAGGCAGCTGTTCAGCCATCACCGGGAAAGCAGGGCCCCATCACACATCACAATGACTTGGGAAGACAAATGCTGTAACTCTAAACATCCCCCCATATTTGATTGCTGAGCACAACATCATATGGTCTGGAACACTCCTGGGGTCTGCTGTCCTGACTATGATCCCTCTCAGCTTCTTGTGTATCCCCAGCCTCCTCACTGGTGGGATGGTGTGAGAAGCAGAAAATCCTTCACACTGAAAGCGTTGCTCAGCAGTAGCTACAACATCCCCATATCACCACTGTTTTGGTCACAAATCCAAAATGTATCACCATACAAACTAATATGAAGAAAACTAATTCTATCCCAGGCAAAACCAGCACAGTTAAATAGAAAAAAAAAAAAATTGCTCTCTTGGGCTTCTTGCATCTTGGAATTAATATCAAAGTGTGAAAAAAAAGTTATGTTAAAAAAGCTTTTGAAAGTACTGAAACACAAATTGCCCATCAACCTCAAGCCATTTTATGATGGCCTGACACACAGAAAAGTTTTTAGATTATTCCTGTCTTTTCAAATATCTCTGTGGAGAGCAGCCCCCTTCAAAACACCAGTGCCCAGTTGGCCTTTCTCCCTGGAGAAGTGAAGTCATGGCCAAGGGAGGAGGCCAGGGCTCCTCCAGCACTCCATCTCTGGCACTGCCACATCTGCCACTCATGGCCACATCTGTGCTTCTCTAAGAGTTGTCCAGAGCACCAGCAGGAGCAAAGGTGGCTCTGTCAAGGTGACATCCTCATTGCCTGACATAGGGATCAGTCATGGGACACCTCAGTGGGGCCCTTTGGAACTTTTAACCTGCGGAGCTCAAGCTTGACACTAAAAGAGGGTAGATTTAGACTAGATATAAGAAAGACATTTTTTACAATGAGGGTGGTGAAACACTGGCATGGGTTGCTCAGAGAGGTGATAAAAGCCCCGTCCCTGGAAGCATTCAAGGTGAGGTTGAACGGGACTCTGAGTAACCTGATCTAGTTAAGGATGTCTCTGCTCACTGCAGAGGAGTTGGACTAGATGACCTTTAAAGGCCTCTTCCAACCCAAAGCATTCTCCAACTCTATGATTTGAGCCTGATATTTTGATATCCAGGTCTCCCTGAGGTCTGGCCCTGCAGGATGCTCTCTGGGGTAGGGACTCTGTCTGGCATGTTAGGTTTGTAAGCAGCAGAACCACGTCACAAGAAACAGCTGTTAAACATGAAAATGGTTGGCATCTACTCAAATTGAGAAGACCCAGGAGATGTTGCCCCCCTGCCCCAGGCAAGGGGAAGCTGACAGGTCTCCATCACACAAGTTCATCCTGGTGCAGAGCACCCACAAACTCAGGGCAGGCAAATCCCAGCTCACGGGGAAATGGTTCATACCAGAGCAGCGAGCTCCCTCTGGTGCCCAAAGCTCTGCTAGCGGCAGGCAGCAGCAGGCAGCCCTTTTTTGTCTGAAAAAAAAGTAAAATAAAATCATGTTGACTGGCTCTGAGGAGAAATGTGACTGCAGCAGGACCCGCTGCATCTCCTAGCCTTCCTGCAGACAGGGTCCTGTGGCTTGACTTAAGCCGGTTCCTGGGCCAGACCATAAAAACTGGGAGCCAACTGTCTCCAGCACCCCCTCTCCCAGTCCCTGCTGCCCCCCAGGCATCAGCCTCGGGTTTGCCAGGGGTGGGGGGAATGGCTCAGCCTAGCCCAGGCAAAGCACTCACCGTGTTTTGAGCTGGCACAGGGTCACGGCAAGTCAATCCACCTGCAGCCAAATGGGATGTTTACCCTGGTTTGCTGTTATTGTTGCCAACTGTAATTAATTACAGCCAAAGAGCAAATTGCCTGCCTTTTGAATTATTTATTGCAGTCAAATGCAGGCGGATCGCATGGGTCCGTGTGGCTCCCCGGCAGCGGCTAAGGGATTGGTGTAGTCCCTGTAAATTCATTAGCATTTATCAACTCCCCATTTGTGGCTATACTGCTCTGTCCCCCCCCCCCCTTTCTTGCCCTTCTCCCTCCATGGAGCAAAGATTTGTCACTGAATTAAAGCCAGAGAGCTCCTGGCTGATGAGCTGGGGAAGAAGGATAATTCTATTACTTCTCAGAGCAGTTAAGGGGGAAATTGTGTGCAGTAAGTACGGCTCAGAGCACAGGCTCCAGAAGTCCAAGCTTGTGAGATGGTGTGGGGAAAATATGAAAAAAAAAAGACTAGGCAGATGAGATGGTGCCCACAGCTGAGGTTTTCCTCTCTGGATGTCTATAACAAGGAGGTTCAGCAGCAAAGCCACCCATGCACCCATCTCTAGCATCACTCTGCACAGCCATGCCTGCATTATCCCATCAGTTTGTAGCAGGGTGCTGAGGAAGAATATGCTCCTGCCTGGAATGAAGCCTGCACCATGGTGGGAAGGTCTCCCACAGCTGGTGCCATATTCTTGTCCTTCCCCATCGCTGGCAGGAGCAATTGTGGGACAGAGCAGGGAACTGATACAGCAGAAAACTAACTTTTTTTTGGAGGAGAAAAGGAGATCAGATCAGATTTTTCAGCCAGATCATGTTTCTAGTATTGATAGAAAGAAGGGGGGCAGCTATAGAAGTAGAGGCAGGACTGTCCTCGTGGCAATAGGGTGGACCAAGGCCAGCTGAAAGTGTGTGTCAGGCCATGGGCCAACTTGTCTGAGCTCAGATTGGGCAGGATTAGGAGCGGGTCTGTGCCAGATACTCTTTCAGCAGCCACTCACAATTTGCTGATAAGTTTGCAGGACAACAGTCACATTTTCTTACCCTGACTAGTGCTGGTGCTCAGAGCCTGTTGCCACCTTTTCCTTTTCCTCTGTCCTTTCCTTTCTCTGGGCTGTCATTATCAGGCAAATCCCTTTCATGGACAAGAACTTCAGTAGGGAACAGAAGATGAGACAGAGCTTTGGCCATCTCTGAACCATGAGCCCAACCTGGCTTGTGCAACATCTAGATTTACCCCCAATATTGTGCTACGCCAAATATGCACACCCCAATCCAGCAGTGAAGGCTTAATACAGAAATATGAGCTGAACATGCCCGTCCTTCTTTTTTCAATTTTATTTATTGCTAGTGACACCTACCAGCTTCATCTGGTAGCACAAAAAATGAATACAGCCTTTCTCTTCACAGAAGACATATTTCCTACAGCCTCCTGTGCCTGGGTTGCCCCATCAGCTACTGGCCAAGGGTATATTTATCTCTGAGGGTCCCTGTTCAGCCCCAGGGTTTGCCCATGACTGTGGCCATCACACCTGACAGACACAGCAAGGCTCTCCAGCTGCTCTGCTTTTATAGCACCCTGACTTGGGGGTTTCAGTGGAGGGTGCTGCTTTTCCTCCAGGGTAGGGAAGGATATGAGGGATGAGGATGGGATATGGGGTCATGACCACCAGCTCCAGTGTTGGTCTGTGAGTCTAGAAAGTCCCAGATGCCCCCAGATCTGAATTGCTGTTAGCTAAATTGCCTCCAGAAAGTTTTTTTCCAGCAGGGTCTGGCTCACTCCCTGACACGTGAGGATTTTGAAGCATTCAGCTGGTCCCTGGGCATTGCCCACCACTCACCAGAGGCTGCTTGCTGGGCACAGGACGCTCAGCTGATGGCAGCTCTCTCTGTGGCCAGCTATTGGGGCCACCCTCCAGGGTCACAGCCTCCCACTGTTGTGACCCAGGAAATTTCTGAGCATGTGCTGGCCCCTCCAAAATTTAAGGGCAAAGATGCCAGTTCAGGATTGCTTCCGGAGTTTGCAAATTGCCAAGTCACAGGCTTTGTTCTGGAGGCTCTTTGCTGAGCTCAGGGAGGTTGGCATGACAGTGGGATGCAATCTGACTGTCTACCTTCAGTGATTGCTGATGAAAGGCTGAGAGTTTTTATTTCCCAAGGTCTTCTCTTGCAGCCTTGGGTATAAATTTCTTTCCATTTATTTGTCAAAGGCTCCACTCCTGTGCTGTGTTTGGGCTGTCAGCGGTTGCCTTGGACATTTAGGTCAATCACAGATATTATTTCTGTCTCTGGAGCTGGCAGCTCTCATCCTGGGCCTTCAGCTTTGTGTCTTGACTATAAATAAAACATCATTCCTTCTCAGCACGGTGGGAAGAGGCAGCAATGAGCTCAAAGTGCTGTTTTCACAGGGAGGGGTGCTCATTTCAAATAGCTCGACCCCTCGAAGAATTATCAACCCTCATATTAAGCATCCCTATTGCTATAATAGGAAGTCTGGTGAGAATTAGGGGGATAAAAATAGACATTAGAACTGCAATGTAATGTAACTTGTATTTGCAGCTCATTATTCACGTGCTGGACAAAACTCTGTGTGGTGGAGATGTGAAGCTGGACTGGGAGCACCTGGTGTATGAGGGGAGGCAAAGGCAGAGCTTGAGAGGTACAAAAATGCTTCTATGCGCTTTAATCTTTGTAGTCTCTGGTTAGTAGATGGCTGATGTTCTGGGGGGGACTGAGCCCCCAGAAGCAGAAATGTCACTGATCCAAAGACTTCAGGGCAATGGGTCAGGTTGTCAATGTTTCTACTGCTGACATATACCAGTTCCCAGACCCAGTCTACCCAATAGGCTACTGAGTCTTTTCCTCTGCAGTTGAGTATTTTGACATTAAAAAAAAAGAAGGAATAAATTTTAAACATAAGTCCTAAACAGGAGTATTTACTGGTGGATACCAGGTTGCTAAGCTCGGAGGTTTTTGGAAGAAGCCTTATTGGTTGCAGAGGCAATAAATAGCTGCTAATTTGAGGGGCCATAATTCTGCAGTCAGTTGCTCTCTAATGGCCTATGGATGCAGATTTATGCACTAGTAAGTAGAAGAGGGTGTTTTTTTCTAATTATTCTGGGTACAAACATATTTGAAGTATTGTCTAGGAAAGGGAATTGGGAAAAGCCTGCAAAACCTGCTAAAATACACATTAGGTAGGTACACATCATACAGTAAATTATTCTTACCCCAGAGCAGCAATGATTATAAGCTCTAGGTCTTTGGTTAATCTCTTACTTTCTTAGAGTACATGCATATTGTTTTGTCATTTATTAGAGTCATTTTGCAAGGTGGATCTGGGGTGTTTACATTGCACATGATTGACTGAGCTGATTCCCTTCCAGACACTCACGTATCCCCCTGCTGCATAAGCTGGAGCTGAGCACTTTTTATTTCATTGCAAGGGAAATGAGCTCTGACAAATGGGGATGAGGTGAATATCACATTATTTGGGGGCTGAGACAAGGATGGGGGTCAAACAGAAAACATTTCTCTGGGGCTATGTGATACTCCGTCTTCTCACTTTCCCCCCACTGTCTCCATGATGGAATATTTCTAATCTCTCAGACACCTGGTGATTATTGTATTAAGATGTAGTGAATTGCAATGCTCAAAAAGCCTGACAACCTTCTGCCTTATAGATTTCCAGCCACAAAGGTGAAGTACAGGCCAAATTTTGGCAGGTGGATCCTGAGCAGCTCCTGGAGAGGGGTCAAGCATCCACTGTGCCTGAAGCCAGGTTGGCTGGTCCTGCAGTCACCCTACATCTCAGCATCCCTCCTGCTCCCTGAGCTTTTCCCTCGGCCCCAGTGGAGCCCACTGCAGGGTCTGGTCTGCCATGCCACTCAGCACTGATTGGCTCTCCCTGTCCTCAGAAAGCCATAGATTTTCCTATTACTACTCATTGATGATAGATCCATCACTGCTAGCCCTGGCTCTCCATAACTGGTTTGTCCCCACCCCATAATTAACCCATATTTAATCATACTGAGGATAAAAGGCAGCGGCACGTTACAGCCATCCTCGCAAACCATCTTTTGTCCAGATGGCCCACAAAGTACATTGTAAACCTCATTAACAGATTGCACCAATTAATTATCTGGTATGGGAATCACTTCGCTAACCAGGGAAGGCAGTTGCCTCCAGGAGGGAGGGAAGCCAGGGAGGGGAAGGACCCACAAAAAACAGCCCCAGCTGCTGGTCAGGGAAGGGATAAGGATTAGCAAAGCTGGACTTTGCTATTGTTTTTTTCAAATTTTAACTAAGGTTGAGTTTTCTTTTTTATTATTATTTAAAAATCTTCTTTTGGGGGGGAAGGCTGGTTATTTTGCTGAAATACCCCCATCTGTCCCAAATTGGGAACCACAGGAATTGAAATGGAGCAGCCTTTCATATCACACCAGCAACAGGCAGCAGTTTTCTCATGGCCTTAGATGTACCTTCAGCTGCAGGAAGTTGCACTTCTTTTTATTACCCCAAAGTAAGCAGATTAAAACCCAATTTTTTCCCCAGTCTAAAACTCAGTACTTATTGATAAATCTGTAATGAATTTGTAGTCCAGGCTATCAATTGCTTTGCAGATGTTTAGTCATAGGATTCCAGTGCAGAAGGAGATCAATAGGTGTTGAGATTAAATTATCCAACTGTTTCAAAACTTAAATAATCACTATTTGAGCTTGTTTCGTTTGGGCCCGGGACAAAAGTCAATTCCTTCCCTGTGGACATTTGTATAAAGTATAGTTGACATAAAAGCTGATGAGACTCTGGAAAACTAGATTGAGCCATAAATATTCAGCTCTGCAGTGGATCCGAGAATAATAATTTAACTGTATTTAATGCCCAGCTCTCAGAGTGCTTAACAAACTCTCTATTCTTGGCAATCCTCAGCTGTTTAACAATTCAGAGCTCCTAATCCATAACTTGGGAGGGAAAAATGAAGATTTGGTTCAAATAAACCCCTAGCTGATGGAGTTAGAAGAGCTTCACTGTGGCATTTGCAATCAGCTAAAAAGAACAGAAAGGGCTGTAGAAGAGTGTCCCTGTCTGTAGGTATCTATAGCTACTCTGGATAAGCTCTTTTATAATTTTTTTAATGCTTTTAAGTCACTGTTTCCTAGGACAAGCATCCCCTACACATTTGCATGCTCTTGCTGGCAGTTTCCACCTCTTCTCCATCACCTGAGCCCTCCCTTGTTTTCAGCCCAAGGAACCACAGCTGCCCCTCTGCTGATGCTTAAATAGACCCTGCTCAGGGACAGAGGAAACCTTTCCCAGACAGTTGCAGCTGGAGGGGGACATGGCATCCATCTACCCTCAGAAAGTGCCTGGTTTGCTCTGACACCTAATCAGAGTCTTTGTCACCTACCTCCTTTCTGGCCAGGATGGGAATTTTACCCTGTGAACGAGTCCTGTGAACAGCCCAGTAACTGGGGACAAGTGATGCTGAACCCAGTGCCCCTCTGTGTAGAAGCAACGTATGGTTTTCAACCTGAAGAAGGCAACACCCACCCAGGAGATAAGCCTCACCTGCACAGTGTGGAGAGCCCTATGGCACATCTTGACCAGAGGCAGGACTCAGATGCCTCCTTCTCCTGGAAATGCTCCTTTTTCATGTCTCTCTGCCTTATCCCAGGTGATGCCACATCCTACCTCTCACAGGGATAATGCAAGGGTGGGGTCTCTCTGATGAGGTCTCTCCTGGTCTTCCCAGTACATTTTTCCTCCATTTCTTGCTGGCAAAGAGCTCAGTTGTTGTTATAGCAACCTCAGTGTAGTTAAGTCTCTAGAGGAAAGGTTTATAGGGAGAGGCAATATCTTTTATTAGACTGGCTGATACAACTGAAAAGGAAAAATAAAAGCAGAAGACAAAAAGAGGGAGAGAGCAGCTCTCTGGCTGACAAGCTCATCACACATCCCCAGAGACGTGAGTGGAGGAGAATGAAGCAGGTACAGAGGAGAAAGAGGTGACACACAGAGACACGGCATGGGCATCCAGGAAGGGGCAGACCCTCCAGCACAGGCTCAGCCAGACTGGCACAGCAGCCCAGGCATCACAGTGGTGTTGATCTGGTTTTATCTGGTAGAAGGCAGTGATTCTTTAGGAAATGAGACCCATGTTCAATACTGGCTCTTCCTGCTGAACACCAGCACAGTGCTGGCTTGCCTTCACTGTCCCAGTACCATCACAGGCACTGATGGTCGCAGCTGGTGCTGCAAGCACCACCGTGTCCAGTGCCAAAATAACCCTGGTCCCTCTCATCTGCTGTGCATCTGCTTTTAACTTCTGATTGAACTCCTCAGAATATACCTTGGCAGCACCCACCCTAAGTGGTCTTCTTAGGGTACACTCCCCACCTGGTGTATTGAAGGCAGCAGAAAACACTCCAAGGAGCTTCTGGTCTAATCCCCAGCCCCAACCCCAGCCCCTTGGCTGTGCCCACTGGTTCTTGGCTCTTCTTCCAGTGCATCTCTAGCTGCATTGAGTGTCTTCTTGCTCAGGTCCCACCTAAACTTCTCTGCTTGCTTGGGACCTGATCTCTGGAATCCATCAAACCAAGCCACTGCTTTCAGGTGCCTCATCACTCAAGCAGACAGAGCTCCTGATGTTGGTACATCCTCATCAATCAGACTCTGCTCCAGATAAAACCCACCTCCTAATGCACAGCCAGTACTCACCTGAATGGCATCTATTTCACATGCTGACTGCTGGGAAGTCTGTCATTCAGACTGTCAGTTTTCGGTTAAATTTATGGCTTCATGATAATTTTATATAAACACTGAACTCAGGGAAAAAGCTTTGCAGGTGCTGATGTAAAAACTCTTGTTTCTGTCTGGTGTTTCTAATCTTCGGTGTTTCTCAAATGGAAAGTCACCTTTCATTCTGCATATTCTTGTCTGTCTAACTAGGCCCTTGTAACCTTCCAAACGGAAAAGTAAATCAGGCAATAATTCATAGCCTGTCTGCTGAAGAAAACAGAAGCACATAGAAGAAATGTAAATGAACTCAGCAGTAATCAGGTGGCTCTGGGGAAAGATGGCCTGTCTGCGGTGGGGACAGGCTTGCGTGTGGCCCAACAGAATGATGTGGAACGGAGTCAGCTCCTCTGAGCCACAACTGCAAAGAGAAGCAAGGTCTGTGGCAGCTGGTTTCTTCTTTGCAAGAGGAGGGGGATTTGTACATTAGCTAAGATAGTGTAAAACTTCCTTTCTTTTAATAGCTGCCACAAATTTTGTTTTGACAGGCTTGACGACCACAGATGCTCAAGGATGACACGATTGTTTGAGGTGATGCTGGATGCTGCTGTGCAGCAGCAATGTCACCCCCACCCAACAAAATGCTGCTTTAAGCACAGCCTCTTGTGTTATTTGCTCCCTATAAGGGTGGTGGATGATATCTCCCCTTGGTTATAGAGTGTGAAACTCAGCTGCTGTCTGAGGCATGTTTGTGAAGGGCCAATAAACCTAATGGAGAGGCCTGTTACGAGAAAAGGGCAAATCTACCTTCTGGGCTTAGGCAAATCTAACTTGGCTGACAACTGCGTGGGTAGGTTGGCTCATGAGGCTTGGGCTTGCATTCAGCACAGCTGCCACAGACCTGGTAATCACCAGGAGGAAGGCAGGATAGCCTTGCTTTATTTAAACCCCACTGGGATTTTTGCTTCTGCCCACAGCAGAGCCTTGCACCAAGACAAGTGGAGCTCTTCAAGCCCCCACCACTCCAGTTACAGCACCACCTCCTTCCAAGGCACCAGAGAGTGCCCTTATGGGGCTTTGGTGAGCAGAGGCAGGAGAACATGAAGGACATGTGCATGGCCCTGCACAGGGACACATCTGATGACGCTAAGGGCTGCCTGAAGAAACAAGGAGGGATACCTCAACAAAGCTTGACTCAGGCCCTGCTCCTTTTACAGAAGGAAGGAGTTGGCCCATAAATAGTCCTGTGTAGCCCTGGCTTTTTAGTAATGATGGAAAACATTGCTAGACTTCACCAGAACATCTAACGTCATCCCCAGCAGAAGCACGTCCCATCTGTTTTCTGTATCTCCCATCTGTCCAATCTGGGCCAGCATCATCTCACTGGACACCCAGCAGCAGCCACACCATCCACCAGCCCAGAGCACTGGCAGGTGAATTTGGCATCTCCCACGCCTCACATGCATCTTAGAACACCTCCCTTCACATGCATGGGCCAAGCCTCTTTCCCTACTGATGGCCTAGCAGCCCCCAGAGTCCCCAGGAAATGTCCAGGCAGTCTTCTAGCTCGGGTCACAGCTTCTTTAACTAAGGTGAAATTTCTGCTGTGAGCAGACGAACTCCAGCCTGGCTGTGTCAGGAGGAATTGCACAGCTGGAGCCATGCAGAGCAAGCTCACTCTCAGCCTCTCTGGAAACACGACATGTAACGGGGACATACTGAAATTATCCTATGTCCCAGACAAAAGTCTCACCAGGTGCATCGACCATTTTCATAAACTCCCATTAATATTAAACCACAGTTGAAAACCCTCAAATACCCCAAAACATCATTTTTGTGCCCAGTCTTCAGCCAAGTCTGTGAACAGCTTGCCCAAAAACAGGTGATTCAGCCTTTTTTTCTCATTAAAAAGGCTATTCATTTAAACGAGAACATTAAACACTCATCACTGGGGAAGGAAACAGTTTTTGGTCTGAAGAAAGGGAATAAACCTCAATAGTGGATAGTGCAGATGGTTTAGGGTAAGCTTAGCATGAAATCACTACTTTTCATTGTAGATTCAGTTCTTTAGCTCCTGTTGAAATCACCAGGGAGTTTATTCCAGACTTCTCCTTGCACAAGGGGATGCAATTTGGCCCTATAAGTTTGGCCTAAGATGGTAGGGACTGGGCTCTGGGATAGGGGCAGGATCCAGACTGAGAGCAACAAAGAGCTCCTGAGCAATAAAATTAAAGAGCATGGATTAAATCTAGATGATTACCCCAATTCACAGACCATTACACATCCCTTCCTCTGCTACTCCTCCATTTCTGTGCAGAAAAGATCACATAGAAAACATGGGAAATAGCTGCTTTGCTGGTCCCTTCATGAGCACAAGCAGCAGGGCACCACAAAACCACAACAGGGAGCACCCACGTGCCAGTGAGACCTTTCCAAAATCTTTCATGTGTTCACTGCAGTCTTGGCTGATGAGGAGAAAGTCTTCCACAGCTCCCAAGCTGCCCCCCAGGTAAGTCCTCAAGAGTCAGTAAGGGCAGGAATCAAGCTCTTGGCAGGAGAGCACCAGCCTGCTCTTCAGAGTTAAAGTGTCTTGCCACCATACACCCCATTGCAGGTGGAAGAGACACCAGGTTTGGCTACATGACATGCAACAGAGTTTTCAGCTCAGCCTTTGGTAGACACCGAAGTGCTTTTTGAGACATCAAGTTCTTTCACCTCAATTGGAGAAACTGAAGGGAAGAAGACACTGTATCCTAGATGGGAAGGTCTCAGTTTACCAGCATCTCCTTGTCCCGAGTGCTGCTGCACACAGGCTGTGTGGTACCATCCTGTACTGCTCACTGCCTGATTGGATCAAACTGACTCTGATTACATTTACGGAGCTGATAAATAGGGTATCAGAGCCACTCACCTGTTATAGCCAAAGTGACTCTTGCTGTAGGGAGTTAGTTAAAGCCAAGACTCTAAAGCTCATTTTGCTGCTGTGAAACTTGGCTTTTGTGGGCAGCTGGAGGCATCGGTCTGAATGAAACCAATCTGAGGAGCCTACAGAGTTACTTACATTTAGAGACATAGTTATCACTGCAGTCCCAGGAAACTGTGGAGCTGTGCTCAGAGCTTGTCTAGAACTAGTCACCAAAGCAGGTCCAGTTAGAATATGTTGGCTCCTTGACACTAACATATATGGCAAATGTCCTTGATTTTCACTACACTTTTTCTGCAAGAGTTTCATTCGTCTGGAATATTTGACACAGAGGGGAAAGGCAAGGACAGGAAAGATGCAGAAGGAATTACAAGAGCCCAGAAAAAAGAATACATGGGAAATTGGGAGCAAAAGTGTCTGTAATCAGCAGACTATATTAGCCCGTATCTTTTTCCTACTTGGGAATATGCTAAATATTGTTATTCTAAAGTGGGCTTCTGACATGCCTTTTTTATCTTTTTGAAGATCTAAATGTCTTATTGTTTTTTTTTCCCGGTAGGTGGTGACCAGATGTTATGCTGCTATCACCAAGAGCTCATCAACCTAGGCTGAAAAACAGGTAGCCGAAGCTGATCCCATCCCTACTAGATTTTATGTCAGTAGAAGAGTTCTGGAATTTGCAAGCACAATTCTGCTTTCTGGGGGAAAACAGACAGGTATGGTCTGTTTGGTCCATACTTAGGTGTGATCCTCAGTGGTTTCTGGATGCCAAGCCCTCAGAGCTGCAGTTAACCCATCAAAGATTGCATTTCACCTTGGAAAGGTGACTTGGGCACATCATGGTCATCTACCTGCTGATTGTTAGGACTGAGCCTAAGCATAAAGTCATCAGGTCTTCAGAAAATTGAGCTCTGGCAGACCACTGCATGTCATAGCATCAAAACCCTGGAGAAGTTAAACCATTTGACCTGATCCCCACTCAGTGTTGCATGCCAGATCTACTTCATCCTGGGCAGACTCCAGTCCAGAAGCTAAGATGTAGCTCACATGCACCTTGTTGAAGACCAGCTTATGTGTGGCTTCTGGGCCACCATAAACCAGGCTGGAGCAAGGAAAGCAGTGGAAGCAAGGTGCAGGTAGAGAAGCATCAAAGATTAAGAAATCAGGCTAATGCAAGGTGTGGCAGGAAGAGAATCAGGTTCGAGTTAGCCTATCCCTACAAATAAAGAGACAAGTTGAAATCGGAGCTGAAGAGAGAGTAAATTATAGCTGCAACTCCCAAAGAGAGAGAGCTCTATAGACATTAATGGTGATTTGCCCATTCCTAAGGCACCCGAAGTGGGCAGTACACTCTCAGGACTGCTCTTTTTCTCACTGCTACCTCCCAGTTTCCACCTTCCAGACCAGAAAAAGGTCTTTGTGGAAATAGATTTTAACCTATAAGCTTCAAAGTAGGCTCTGGAACCAGGGGAATTAACTGGAAAATGATTGAAGGCTTTTAGAGGTTTTTGCATGGCTTTGTTTAATGGTGGAAGACTGCACACAATTGAGAGCTGCCAACTGGAGCTCAGCAGCTAGGAGCACACAGTGACCCCAGGCTGTCGGCAAGCATGGCAGAGCCGGATCCTGCCCAGCAGATGTGCAGCATGGGGCCTTCTCATTTTGCTGGTCAGGCAGTGAAAACCATCCTCTGATGTTCTTTCCTGACCTTGCAAGCTAGCCTCAGGCATCACAGAGTTAAACAGCATCATTTTCTAACCCAGCATAGAACCCTTGGGGAGTAGTCTCAGTATTGAACAAAATCTGTTCCCTCTCCATCGCTGACCAGGGTGGCTGGGAGATGGGGAAAGCAGAAGGAAGGCTACTTGCTTCAAACCTCATGAAAATGAGCTAGGATAAACGATGAGTGTCCTGACATGCTTACACCAAGAGGCTCAGATCCCAGTTCTTGCATGCTGGGTTCCCCAAAACCACCATAATTCTATGGCTACAAATGAATGTGAGAGCCAAACAAGCTTGAGGTGTTTTCGTGGCTCACTCAATGTGAAACAAAAGCCAGCTCAGCCCTTCAGTCCTTCCTTTTGGTGAATTCCCCTCACCCAAGGATCCCTCGAGGTATTTGATAGACCCCTTTCTGAGCCAACTGAACTGACTAATTCTGGGGAAAACAATTTGGTCCTTCATGCAGCATGAGTTCAATGTGGGTTTGATGAGCTGAGCTGCTGCAGCACAAGGGCAGACAGACATCAGTCCTGGGTCAAGAGGAGCAAGGGGTCTTGCAGGTGTCCCCTGGGTGCCGGGAGATGCACAAGAGCCCCATGACGGGATGCACAGCCTCACCGAGGCCCTGGGGAAGGCTGTTCAACCCTAGCCACGTGCAGTCTGTCACAGCTCTACTCCCATGACCATACACCACTGGTTGTGGGGATGGAGTCTGTCCATCAGGCAATCAATCATGGCTGGATACAGATGAGCTTCTATCCCATCACCATGACCTTCCTTCAGTTTTGCTTCACAGCTCATAAAATAAGATAGATCACTGCTTTTTTCACTCTAGGCAGTCAGTAACGTCCTCGGACCAGGTCTTCACTTTTATTAATAAGGATCCATGCCCACAAAATGCAAACCAGTTACCTTGGATCCTCTCGCCTTCCCAGACCCGTGCTGCATCTGCAGGGTCTGTAATTGCCATTCCAAGTGGCTGCTGCCCATCTCAGTGGTGTCATCTTCCTACCTTCAGAAATGTGCTTTATCTTTCCTGGTCTCCAATTAAAACAAAACCCTTTCCTCATAAGTAGGAAAACAAAATATGAAAGCCCTACACAAACTCACTCTAGCAGACTGGATTTTATCACTGTTGGAACGTGAGCTTTTGCTCTGCTGTTTGCTTGATGGACAATTACCAGCTTAGCAGAGCTACCCAGCAGGAGCTAAGCAATAATCTTATGGAGTAAATACAACCTTGTAGCAGAGAGCAACCTGTCCTGCCTGAGAACATTGTCAGCAGCAACAGCACAGATGCAGCTGGTCCTTGCTTTTCACTGGGACTTGTTTTCTTGCCTTTAATAGGAACTTTCAGGAGCTATCAGTTCAGAGTTATCCCACCAGCTCTGGCCCTGGGTTGAGCCTCCTGCAGGTATTGGGCCTCGAGCAGAGGAAGGATGGATGCCTGCAAGGGGGTTGATGTACCCTTGTCACTGCAGCTAAAAATCTGGCTGGAAGAATAAGTGCATGCCTCCGTCAGAAAGCAGATCTAGGTAAAAGGTAGATCTGGTGGGTAAGTCGTAACAACAAGATGCAGTGAATCTAAGCAGCGTTTTCCCCTCTGCCACTAAATCCTTATACGACCTTAGTCACATCTCCCATTACATCTACCTCCCTACCTTCAAAATGGAAATGTTCACTCCTTTCTCCCATGCTTTTGCCTGTTCATTTCTTCTCAGATTCCCAGGTCTTGGTGGCAGCCACAGCTTCTTGCCATTCCTCAGTCCTGACACCTCTGGGTTACTACATCAGTCTGGGGACTGATGGTTGTAAAATTCAGAGTGCCTGTGTTTTAAGTGCTCTTAAAAGAGTGGGGAGCAAGATGTATGCCCCTACTGCTATTCACTCCCTCCACCTGCTGTGACATATTTCCCTGTGAAGATAATAAGGCAAAACATGTCACACCAAATGGGCCTTCTCCTTTTCTCTCAGCAAACACGCTTTGCACTTGCTCATTAACGAACGTACACCATCCACACCAACCCGAGCTGGTGCTGAATTGAACTTCAAATGCCTTTTCAGTGCCATAGCCTAGTTAATAATTACTTTTATGAGTCACTCCACTCCATGCTGCTGGAGTGCCATTAAGAGAATTGACAGCACAAATAACAGAAACATTAAGCCTAATGATGTTGCGAGTGTTAGCCCTGCTAAAGTGCTCCTGGTGCCATGAAAGAGGAGCCATTCCCTTTAGCAGTTGTCCGTCCCATGGGGAGTGTTTTCGTCTCATCCCTGGCATTGCAGAGGAAAGTGTAATTCTGCTCCTTTGAGTTTTCAGAGTAGGAGTGTGGGGTGCACACACACACACACATCCATGTGGCACACGTGCTCACGCTGCAATCATCCCCATGTTAGGACATCTTCTTTCCCAATAGGTGAACTCTCAGCATCCTCAGTTTCAGCATGGTCCTGCAACTCCCCATCCTCCTGCATCCCAGAGTGCCCCCTCCACCAGCCATGCCCTGCAAGGAGCCTATGGGCTCACTCGCAGCTCGCCTAAATCATCAGGGAATACGTACTAGTTTGAGCCACTTTCCTAGATTTCCCTCCTAGTTGTGCAGGGGCAGAGAGGCACCCAGTGCCCTGCTGATGGGTGGATGATAACTGCGATCTCTGGATGCTTTTGTGGGAGACAGTCATTTTCAAGCATGGACCAAATCCTCTGATTGAATTTTCCCAGTGGCTCCACTCATCGTCTAAATGGCAAGTTTTCTCCATGTCCCAGGACTCCCCATGAGGATGCATAACCCCCTGTAAAGGTCACGCCAGAAATGAGAAGCAGAAGACAGCTCTACCTTGGCTCCAGTTACACCAGTGGCACGTTTGACCTCAATTCCTGCCAATTTACTCTCATTTTTCCACTAATTTTTAATTGACAGGACTGGATTTAAAACTTCTCAAATTAGCTTTAAGTAGCATATCTAAGGATCACGAAGCTTTTTGAAAGCAACAATGAGCCTGAAAGGTTTAATAAGTCTCTACTTCAAGCAGGGAGTTTTCCCTGGTGTTATTTTCTGAAAGCAAAACTGTGAAATAGCTATTTCGTTTTCTTTTAACAGGAAAATTCAATTTGTCTTCCCTTTTTCTTAGTCGGTTCCTCCTCTTTGACTTCATTGCCACAAACTCCCTAATCTTGTTATTCTTGGGTGTTGGAAGAGTGTAATCATCTGAGCCATGAAATCGAAGACAACAGTAACACTTCCAGGGAGGTGACTTAAGTCGGAGGAATTAATTTTCCCAGCAGACAGCTCTTATTTAGAACAAATGTGATTTTCAGAACTGAAGTTATGTTTTTAATGATGTTCTATGAAAATATATGTAGCCCAGAGCTGCTGGGAAATTCAGTGCTATGCCAGAGAAATGCATCATGTCAGGAAAACAACAGCTGACAGGATCATTCAGTAAGTTCATCGCTCAGTTTCCTGCAGAGAAAACCCATCTCTGTATTTCTCACCCTCGGAGATTGCTGCCCTGAACAAGGGAATCTACAGTTATTTATTGAGTGTCTGAATCTGGATCAGCCAAAAGGTGTATTTTGAGGTTTAATTGAGAAAAAGGATGTTTTTCATCCCTCTCTTTTAAATGAAGTCAGCACACAGGTGCAGGAGCACGTGAGTCTCCACACAACAGAGGTAGGGCATGGAAGTCCTTGTCCTGGGATGTTACAGATGCCGAAAGCTGGGGTTTTTCTTTCCTTGGGAAGAGCAAAATTAATGCTTTGATCAGAGCTGAGACCTCCTTTTCAGTTCTATGCCTCAGTTTCCTTTCTCACCCACTGTCTTTCTCTTTACCCAGAGCAGGGACTTGCCTTACTTGCACCTACATAGAAAAGCAGCAGAGGCATGGATGGAACTGCTGATCATCACCATGGTGTAAGACCACATTCAGAAGGATTTCCAGGGATTTATGGCCATGAAAAAGGGTTTATCCAGCAAGGATGCAGCAAAAATTTGCCTTGGCTTTGGGGCTATTCGGTGTTTTCAGATGAAGCAAAAAGAAATAAAAGCCATTTGAAGACCATCACGCAGCATGAAGCTGGGAGGTCAACCTCAGGGAGCTTTCCATGCTCTGCTACCTGGGTTTACCTCCCCCAGAGCAAACATTCTGTCGCTCCCAGGTGCAGCTGTAATTGCCAGCCAAAGGTTATTTTTCTCTAGTGAACTCAGTGGCCCCGTGAAAGGTCTCTAGCCCAGAAACTAAAGCTGGCTGCTTATTTGCACAACCACGGGGTGCAGGCAGCAGCGATGTGCCTGCTCTGAAGAGGCTACAGAAGCCAGACCCCTTGGGTTTGCTGGCAGCAAGTCCTTCCCACATGCAAACTCTGCCTCTGAATCGGGAGTGCGGAGCCCCAGTGACAATGAATGGGATAAAGCACCAGCTGGTTACAATGGGAGAGGGAGGATCAGCTCCTAATGACAGCATCGTGTTTGCCTGGCTCAGCTGGAGATAAAAAGATGAACCATAGATCATACTGAATTCTCATATCCAGATAACAACAGAGGAGGCTTTGTCTGCAAAAGAAGCATCTTTTCTGCCTGTGTGCCAGCAAAAGAAATCATTTTTATGTCTGACTTTATAGCAAACTTCACCAAATATCCATCTGGCACCAGGCCAGAGAGCTACATATGAAGCTATGTTCACTGCCGCAGCAGATTGAGGCCAGAAACTCCAGCAAAGATTTCAGCAGGAGAGCCCTCCTGTGATGGCTTTGGGAGGGTATACAGATCCCTGGAGGCACAGCTTATTAAAAGCACCATTGCAGAGGGATCTGGCTTTTCAGACTTGGTTGAAAGCAGAGGGGTCTGGCAAGGGACTGTAGCCCCAAAGCTGTCTTTGAAGTTTGGTCCTCGTGTGGAGAGAGAGCCCAGCATGATCTCGTTTTAGGGGCGCCTGGAGGATTGGATAATAGAGCAATTCTCAAGTGTCTGGATCGGAAATTTCATCTGGAACCTGGGAAGTTTTTTTCCTGGCAAAAAGTATCATGAGAACCAGTGTCTTCTCAGGACAGGCCAATTTCAAGAAATCAGAATTTCATGATGAATACATGCTGCCTGGAAAAACTCCTGGGGATTCTTTGTATGCAAGGATGCCTTGAAAAACATAATCTGTCATCCCAGGCCTGACACCCTCTGTGCTCTGAGAAATCAAAGCCATTTCAGTGTGTCCAGACCCCAGAGTGAGGCTGAGAGTGATTACAAGTAGCAGGAGATCTGCTGATGGAAACGGTGAAATCTCCTCTCCATAGACTTTGTAAATTACACTGAACAAAGCCATGGAAACGAGTCTGTATGGAGCAATCCTCGCTGACCAACCCTGCTGGTCCAGCCTATAGCCTGGTGGTTCAATGTGAGCCTGGATGAGCAGTAGTCCCCTTCTTGCTGATGCTCCCTGGATCAGCGGTAGGGGTAGCTGAGACAGCAGAAGCCTCCAAACTGGCCACCCCTGCATGGACTCAGTTTCCAAGAATTTTAAGTTGATCTTAAAATGAAAAAAGTCGAGCTCTCAGCTTCCATAGAAAGCATATGAGAACAAACGGTGTAGGACAATGTCAGGGGCGATGCTCCATACCCTTGAAGGGGTATTCCATATCTAGAGAGGAATGCTGCTACAGAGAATGATCATCCTGCTGTGGCTTCACATCACATCACCCTGGGAACATGGGCAAGGTGTCACTTTGAGACCTCCCCAAACAAGGAGCTCTTTAGGGTCATAAATCTGATAGCCAGAAGTTTTAGAAAACAAACGTGCAAGCCTCTCCCAGAGTATGTTGCAGAGGGGCAGCCAGCAGTGGCTGAGGGTCTCTCCCATGGATGCTGAAAGCTCAGCTGAGATGACAGCATCTGACAGTTGAAGAAAACCATCCTTTCAACCTCCAAGTTGAGCACATTTGCTACAGACTCAATGAAGACTAATGACACAAAAGCTCTTTTTCTTTTTTTTTTAAACAGAGGGAATTTGTAAATGGAAATTTCACATTTTCAGGGATATTTCTCCTCTTTCATGGATTTTCTTTTCCCCTTCCAAAACTTGTCCAGGGAAAAATACTCATTTCTTTGCACAAGAGAGACCTGGAAGGTTTGTACCTTTGATATGGACTTGTGAGTCCTGCTAAAGAATGGCAGTTCATGAGCATTCATGGAACTCCTGAGCCAAAATTAGAGCGATAGGCCAGAGAGAGAGGTGAGGGCTCCTGGGGAAAGGTGAGGATTTCACAGGAGGGAAGGATGGAAGGGGTCAGCCAGCTCAGCCTAATGAAAGGGAGACTCTAGGAATTCTGTTTCAGGGATACAAATTTTCAGAATCTCAGTTAAAAGCCAATGTTGGTACAAGGATAAAAGGAAATAAACTAGCCATGAATAAATTTGAGCTGGGAATTAGGAAAAGCTAATTACATTCCATGTAATGTTTATGTTTTATTCCTCCAGATGAAAATAAAGTCTCAGGGTTCAGGTTAGTGCTGAGCAGCTGCCATGGCAGAATGCTATAGGCTGTAAATCCAGGAGGGCAGCAGTGGATGGTCAGCAAAACCTCCTCTGTGCGTTTCTCTCTGGTCTCATTTTAAAAAAGAAAAACCTTTCCAGCAAGTTCTTTCTAATGGCCAAAAAAAATCCTTTCTGAAGGGAGCAGGTTTTCATTTTGCACACATTGTCAGTGGAGCCTTCTTAGTCAGCTCATTTCCCAGGTCTTTAACTAGCCAGCCTGCCTGGAACGGAGAGATTTCCTCTTGTCTCAAATCACTTGGCTGCACATGGGAGAGAAGCCCTTTGATGAGGTGAATTTGCAAGGCTCTCAAATCCTCTTTATTCTCACTGTGCTATCCCTCCTTGACTCATCTCCAAGAGACCATGTTGGGCTAAGCCCAGGAGGAGCACAGAAAAGTGATGGCACCAATCCTAGACACACGCCAACACAGATACAGCTTCCACCCCTTCCCCACACCATAAATTAAACATCATCCATACCCAGAACTGGGGAGGATCAGCTGAAATAATCTAGTCCAGTCCTCTATCACTGGAGAGGTTGAATACAGAACAGCCCACAGTCCTCACCCACTCCAGCCCACAAACCTGCTCCTCTGGTGTCCCTAATAAACTGGAGATCCACAGTTCACATCTGGCCTGCTCAGATACAGATCTGGGGGTTAACAGACACATGTAGAACAAAAGGCTAAATTGGGCTATTCTTGTGTTAGACAAAGCAATGATAGTGGAAGTCTGTGGCGGGAGCAGTGCTTAGGCAACCAGGGCTTCAAGGAGCAGTGGCGTTCAAGAGGCCACATAGACTCTTAGGGCTGCTTTTTCCTTGCAGCTAGTTGCACTGGCTAGAAAATCAAGCAGGAGAGTGAGGAGCACAAGGTACCATGAATACAGACAGCCTTGGGGCACACATGGTCCTGGGGTAAGGGAGAAGGTGGTTGGTAGGGTAAAAGAGCAGGCAGGCTAAATGCTTACCCAGTGCCATTATTTTAATAGTTCTGTCTTTTCCAAATTCCACACTGAACACGGGTAAATAGTAATTTTAAAAAAGACTCACACCAGAAACACTGACTTGGAGCACAAGAAACTCTCCCTGTCTCCTGCTACACAAGGAGGCACAAAATTCACATTAGTCACGGCTGATCACGGAGGCAGACAGACAGACAGACAGACATGGAAATCCCAAAAGACAGAAAAAGGCAAAAGCAGGGCATTCCTGCTTCAGAAGGCAGCAGATATGCTCATGCCCACCTGTCCGCACAGGCACGTGGCTGAGGTCACGGCTTGGTGCACAGACCCTCCATGCCGGGGGATCAGCATCTCACTGGTCCTACACTTCTGCTTGCCCAGGTGCCATCTCTGTTGGTTGTCATCTCTTGGGTCCCAAGGGCATCAACTCCCAGAGCAACACTGGCTTTATGGTGACCTGCGCGTGCAACACAGGATGCGCCAGGACCTGGGGTTGTGTTGGTGTTCCCTGTATGGTACCGGCTGTGATGCCACAATGCAAGTGGGAACCACACTAAACTCCTAGCTGGCTCTCAAAGTCCTGATTCTACCCCTATTCCTGACCAAGAGACCTTTGCCTTTGACATGTGTGGGATCTGTCATTGTATTACAATCCATCTCTGGTAGCATTTCATGATGCAGTTGTAATAAAGAGTGATTCCAGTACGCGCACTCCAGCTTGGTTTTCAAGCCTTCAGTGGGTAGAGGAAAGAGTTTTATGGTTACCACTTGGTGTAACTATTTTTTTTTGACTCCAAGAGCTCAAGGGAAAATGCAGCAATAACCATATTCACATGGGCAATGCACCTAAAGGACTTCCAGCCTGTTTTGTGCTATTTCAAAAGGCTGGTGAGCCAGCAACCTGGGAATCAAACTTACATCATCAAGCTATTCTGTTTAATTGCTACAGTAATCACCAGCAGACAAAAATCACAGGAGCCTTTTGTTGAGTACAGCAGTTCCTGTGTGCCAAAGGGCAGCCAGTGGTGGAGGCAGAGCTCACCCATTAAAATGAGCTCTAGAGGAGATCATGCAGAGGTCCGATCATACAGATTCATCCACCTTCAAGCACTCTCCAGACTCAGGTGTGCTGATACCAACCCTGCTGCTAGGCAATGTGTTGTTCATCCTTGGTTCAGCTTTAAGTGGAGTTGGGAGCAGGTAGCACAATTAAATGATTTGTCCAGGACCTGAAGATGTACCAAAGATTAGATCCTGTATCTTCCCAGGCCAACACAAACACCCTTCTCCTGAGCCTACTTCTGACACTCCTAGCTGGTAGACCAGTCTTGTTAAGATCACATTGATATAATTCCTTGATGTAGGAGGAGCTGTTCAAGGCAGCAAACTGTTGGAGCACTCAAGAAGGACCCACATGAAGCAGAGTGTTTGGTTGCCTCTCATTAAGGAATGATATTATACCTCATCCTACTCAAGCTCATGAAGGGGCCATTGGCTGTGCAGGAGCTCCCCAGAGCAACCAGAACACCTCATGCATGGACTGTACAGTACTGAGGTTCTTCTCTCCAGCTCCTTCATGACCCCACATGTCATCACTTGACCCAGCACACCAGCCATATGGCCCTCACAGCCTGGTCATGCAAAGGTCTGCTGGTGGCCCAGGGGAGCCTTGGCCACATCACAACCTCTTCTGCTCCTCCAGTGTTTCCCCTTCAGCCCTCCTGCCTCTCTGTACATCCATTTCTGGTAGCTAACACCTCGGGGCTGTGTTGTCCTCAGCATAGCAAATCACTGATGCTGGCCTGAATGGGAAGTGTTACCTCCCTCTAGCTACGAGAGATGTGAAGTACCATAGTAAAGAGATGACTAAAGGAAACACCGCAAAGGTCCCAGAAAACCTGAGTGTTGGGGGCATGGACTGTTTGTTGGTCCTTCTAATCCAGGAAACTTGGGGCACCAGAGAGAATTACTAGGGCGTGGGATAAAAATAAGCCAAGGAACTTTACGATCTCTCATTAAACTATGCAACACCCTGCTGCAGGATCACAAGTGATCAAAGCTGACAGACATTCAAGATGGAAATGGATTATTTCATGAAGAAGATATCCATTCAGGGCTACTAAGTACAGGCACCACTTCCAGCTCAGGAAGCTCCTAAGCAATAGCATATTGGAGGCTGGGAGAGCATTTTGGGCAAGCAACATCCTGGTTTTGCCCTGTCTTTATGCTCTTCTCCAGACCTTGCTCTTAGCCTTGTCAGAAATGGGATGCTGGGCTAGCTGGGCCTTTGGAATGATCTGGTATGGTCACTCATATCCATATGACTTCCTAGTCACTCAGAGTCCCAAGGTCCCATCTCAGATACAGGATTTCCATAAAGAGGGAACCTGTACAGCCTTTCCTACTCAAAATCCACTCTCCTGCTGCTGCCTCCCCACAGATTGGTCCTGCCTGGCACTGCTGTCCTTCCCCACACTGATCCCATATCTCACAAAACACACAAACAGCTCCTACAGGAGTCAGAGCAAAGGTCCATTGGCACAGCACCAGGGTCACCCAGGGAAGAACACAAAGCCTTTGCAGCAATAATCCATCAGACCAAGGTCTTTTTGAGGCAGAGATGGTGTCTTTGCATGGAACAGCTCTTGATAAATTCTCTTCTGCAAACTCATCCCATTGCTTTGCAAGCCCACGAGCACGTTGAGCAGCCAGTTTCCTGCAGCAAAGAGATTCACTCCTGATTGCCCACTCTGGGTAACAGATCTTGCAGCCACTTCAGGGAAGGAGATACAGTCACTGTCCTCTACTACAGCTACGCTGAAGTCCATGCAATTATTTCCCTTTGTCCCAAGATGATGTGTGTCCCAGGCCAGCCTTCCACTGAAAGATGGAAAGGAAGCTGCTGAGCACATAATCAATGCCCAAAGACCTCATTCGCAGGCTCCTGCCAATCTCTGGTTACTCCAGGAGCTTGTCCCCAAGGATTCTGCCTGGCTGACCTACTGAGATAGGTAACGCACTGAGCAACGCAGCTGCTGCCCCACCTGGTTAAAACAAGAGGAAAATACCAGTGCTGACTGTGATCCTTGTGATTCATTGTCTCTTACAATGGGTGGTAAAGCCACCCCAATGAAGGCAAGCCAGGGCAAGGATTTTTGAGGGAGAGAAGATTGTTTCATGCTGCTTTTTCAATAGCAAACGCACAGCTTTGTCCCTACTGCCAAAAAGCCTGGCACTAAAAACGCTGAAATCTTCCTGTGACCGAGAGGCAGCAAGCCGTAATTTACTGCATTCTTGCTTCTTTTACATTCAACAATTGCTTCACTTCTGAGAAGAAAAAAACCGTCATTTGTCAGCCCCTTGTAGCCCCTCCTTCCAGCCATCACATTTCCATGCTATGCTAGACAAATTAATTCATTTCCCTCTTCCTATCTGTTCCCAAAAAAGCCAGTGTATTCCCAGGAACAGAGAGTCATCCTTTCACAGCAACATTATTATCAATTTTCTTTTTAAAGCCATGTAATGGGTATATTTCTTTCAGCAAAAATCCAGAATTTTTCCGCTGTTGCATCCACCACCTTTAAATTGATTCGCAGAGACCTGTCTGACTGCTGGCTTTCCACAAGCACTTTCCTCACACCTCTCACTGATGATACATTATGGATTTCCAGCCCACCCATTGCAGCATTTGGCTGGCTGCTAACGAATGCTCTGCCTGGGTTTAGGATGCGGCCAGGTCCCTGGGCAGGTTGAGCTGTATTGCCTCTCCTCCTGTGGTGTACTTGGCCACCGGCCCGTTGCCTTCCATGGTGAAGAGCTTGCAAGTCTTCGCGTTCTCATGAACTGGTGTGGATTTTTTTGAGGAGATGGGGGAATTTGTGGGGCTCAGCTGAACAGCGGTGGTATCCTGCACTGTGTGCTCACTAGTTTCAATTTCAAAGGCTGTGTTGCCAGGTTTGATGAGCCCAATATTGGAACCTGGCTTGGATTTCCTGGTCCCATGAGCTGGAGGTCTCCGGCTGCAGATGCAGCAGGCACCGAAGAATGTGAAGGCCACCACCAGCAAGATGGGGCCGATGATAATGGGAGGGTTGTTCACAGGAAGGAAAGTCCCAAAGGCAAATGCTCCCACTAAAGTGATGTTGATCCCTGCTAGCATGATGCAAAGTCCGCAAGCGCAGCAGAGAGCAGGGGAGGGGAGTCCCTGAGGTCGTGTCTTTTTCTGGGTGGGTTTCTGGGACAAAGAGGCACTGCTTTTTTCACTGAACATGTTGAGATGAATCTCAGAGGTCACTTCAGTCCTCATGGGTTATACACTGTGTTGAGAAAGCTAGCTCTGGTCTCCTGTTGCCTTGAAATCCCTGGAGAGGAAGAGAAAAGCATGCAGCTGTTAGAGCAATGAATCAAAGGCATCTTTCCACTGCCATTCATGGTTACCAGCATCTTCTCCAGGTTTGCTGATACAAACAACTAAGTACAAATCCAAGCCTGATCTGAAGTCTGGACTCTCCCTATCCATGGTGGTCACACGCAGTCAGCCTCGGGCTGCAGTACTGTACCTAGTGTGCTCAGTGTCCTTTGCCATCCAGATGGATGATGCCCAAGTGCATCCCAGAATGAGATGCCCCAGAGTCTATGCTTGGCTCTGCCTAGAGTCTGAGCCACAGCACAGCATTGCAGCAGTGTGGCTGGGCAGACAGACCCACATCATGAGCTCAGATGTTTCTCACATGAATTTGAGAAAAACTGCTGCATACATCTCTTGACTCTCCCTCTACTCCATCCACCCTCCCATTAAAATACAGGTTCTTCAGGACAAGCAGTATGTCCTGCTGCTCATTTGAGCAGTAACTGGTCTCACAGTGTTTGTCATCATCCACACAGCACCTGTCTAAAATGACAACAGATCCCAGTACTGCTCTGAACATCCCTCACTGCAATATGGTAGCAATATATTCTTGGATGGATAAAGGTCCCAAACTGTAACAGAAAGTGGGACTCTTTCCTCCATGTCTCAGTTGTCCAGTAATTGAAACTAGTCATCCAGGTTGCTTTTCTAGACAGTGGAGAAGAAAAGGTCCCAGAAGATGATATAGAACATCCCAAAAAGATGTCCACAATGGGAAGCTGAGCTGACTACAGAGGGAACCTTGACGAGGACTCGAGCAGTTAACAGTTAGATGCTTAGTGAGAAAAACTCCATCCACAGGTACTGGATGAGTTGCCATCAGTCACAGAAGTCTATGATAAAATAATGTAGGTGTTTTGCCTGACAGATCAAGCTTTCTACCATGCATTACACCACATTTGGTGCGATCACAGGAGATCCTGTAGAAGGGGGAAGGGAAGCTTGTTTGGCTCAGCAACTATAAAACTAAACTTGTACAAGGTTCATGCACAAGCAACGCTGGCTCCTGGATGGAGGGCCATGGAAACTGAGCTGGAGAAGAACCTGTTGGGGATCTGCCTAGGACCCAAGGCAGGAACATGGCCCTGACTGACAATAGCAGCTCCTCCATGGAGGAGATTATTGGATATGATAAGAGTTGGCTTTGTTTTCTCTGTATTTGATGAGAAGCTAAACTGCCAGAAGCCAAATTGCCAGGAGTTTGCTGTTGATGCTTTTGATTTTACAGGTGGAAGAGTATTTCTCTTCCCAGCCTGATTGCAAACAATAGCGGTCTGCTCTTTCCCACTGCCCTGCCTGGCTCCCTGGCTTCTTCCCTCCTCTGCTGTCAAATCACTTTCAAAAGGGTTGCAGGGGAAAACTGTAACCACACAGGTTTCTACTGCAAGAGACAAGAACCACTGTTGTGCTATTAACACTCTGCAGCCACTAAATTAAAAAAGAAAAAAACGACCATCACCCATCACCCTGAAAGATGCCAGTGGGATCAGCCGGGCATTTCCAACATGTTTCCTAGGCTATAAAATCTCCCTGCACCTCCAGCTGAGGCAAAGCTCTCTGCTGCTCTATCCAGTGTCGTATCTCATTTCCTTGGCTTGGGCTTTTATTTAGACCTGAATGAAGTGCAGCAGTGAACTTTCACAGAAGTTCTTATTCAGTGAGACATCAGCTGGAGCTGACAGGGACAGGCACATGGAAAGATTAAACCCTTCCTAATTCCCTCACCTGGGAATGCCTGACTGAGGAGGAGTCTTTCTGCAGGCAGAGGTTTTTCAGGAGCGCTGTGTGCGAGACAGAAAGGGCATTTTCTCCATTAGCCAGGCTAACACACACACACATTTCTCCAGCAGTGTTCTTTTGTTCTGCCTGGGAACCCCAGCACACTGATATGACCTGAAGCTTTGATTCTGTCTCCTTCACCAGCCCTGAACCAACAGCAAGGTAGCTTCTGGTTAAAGTCACACACTGTTCTCAGGCCAGCTCTTATGGATGTCAGTCTGAATCTTTGGCACACAGAGGCTGCAGACACCCCTCTTTGCCCCACATCCTCCCACTGCAAAGTGCTGGGCAGGGAACTGCATGGCTGCTCAGGGTTAAATCATATCACAGATTCACTCCATCAGGTTTCTTCCTCCGAACTCTTCAGCACTCACCCACTTGCACCCTGCACAAATTCTCCCTCCTGGGAGAGCTGGGCAGCTATTACAGCTGCTGGGCTCTACTGGGATGCACAAACAAGCTGACTGCCTCTGCTCCTAGGCAAGGCAGAGACCAGAGGTCACAATCTCACTGAGATTTTCAAGAGGAGCTTCAACTTGTTGCCCATCACATCTGCCAGCAGACACCTGTAGTCACTCCAAAGAGACCATGCTGTTTTCTGGCTGCTTTTAAGGCTGCAGTGATATCACGCAGCATGGTCCCTGGTATCTCGTTTTCTCTGCCTGGCAATTGTTACAGCTCCATAAGCATAGGAGGTTAATCTTGGGCAAAACCCTCACTGGACCTCCCCAGGCTGTGACAGGGCAGGAAGGGGACAAGAGGGCTTGTTCAGGCACCATTGGCAATAATAAATCAGGGCAGTCCATCCAAGGACAGCTCGCCCCAGCAAGTAAAATAGAACCACAGTTCCACTACAGAAGGGTAAGTGACATGAGAGAATGGTCCATCTGGGCTCAGGGTGCAGGAATTCACAGCCACTTCCCAGAAGGAAAAGAGACCAGATCTGCAGTGCAGAAATAAGGATGTGGCACATAAGAACTGAGACCTTTCACTCTGCAGCTTGACCGACTACTCCTTGGACCACCCTAGGGCAGGCAGACAGCCCACAGGTTGTGGCAAGGGACTGGTCAGGCAACAGCAGCTACCTGCCTCCTGACAAGCAAAGGGGCATGAAAGGAAGCTTGAAAATAAACCACTGTGTCTAAAGTAGTGATGAGTAGCTTGCCAGGAGTCATCATCCTAGGACACCCATTGATTTGAGTGTCTGGGAAAGCATCAGTATCAGCCTGCACCAAAGCTCAGAGACTAAAGCAGGCAGTGTGACAAAACCCAGCGTCCTGGACCTCCTCAGATACATCTGTGACTGTAAAACATGCACCTGTCAGTTCAAAAGGCCAGGTCTAACACAAGGGCTGTGACACTGCCCAAAGAGTGAAGCTGCAACAACAGGAATCCAAGAGTTTGTGTGGGGAATAAAATCATCTGGAGATGACTGAAAGAGCAAGCCACCAAACCTGCTGAGATGGCATCAAAGAAAAGCATAGGGACCCTAATCTGCCTCATTCACATTATATGTACAGAGATACATCCAGATCCATTGGGCAGAGCCAGCTTCAGCTTTGCTTGGACCACCTGCATGGGGTAAAGGACCTTTCCCAGCAGAGAGCAATAGAGAATGGAGAATCTAAAGGGACCCCTATGTAGAGTGGGGATCTCTACCCTCATCCTGGGGATAGAAGACCTTGGAAGACTGCACCATCACAGGGCTAGGAGATGACCTGCACACACACCACAGGGTAACCAACAATACATAGAAATCAGCATGTTTGGACTGGGAACATCTAGAAGGTAGATTACTGTTTACTCTTGTCTTCATCTCCATATAAAACAGCAGGGGTTATACACTGGAGATTCCTGTTGAAAAACCAGATGTAATGGGGATGAGAAAGCCAGCAGAGCAGTGGAGGATAAAGCAAAAAACAAACCAAAGCCACAGAATGCCTTACACCATCATCTATCTCATAAAATTCTGCAACAACACAAAGTCCATCTTTATTCTGATTGCCATAAGAAGTGTCTTTGTTCTTCTGTAGTCTCCTAGAGCACAGGCTGATGCTGTGGGGTGAAGGGTCCCCCTCCATCCCCATGGCAGTCACAAGAACTCACTGATGTGGATCAGGTCCCTCCTGTCTGAGGATATCTGGCAGCTTTTACCTTCCACTTTGGCCAAGTTAATGGGTTCAAAAACGACCAACTTTCCAGCCAAATTATCCTGTATAAGATGACCAACTTCCTTTACACCAGGAGTGGAAAAAGTTCTCTTTGGGCTTTCTATGTGAAACAGGTTCTTTTCTTATCAGTTAGAGTCTAGGTTTCTTCTCCAAATAACATTTGAGCTTGAAATACACTATTGCTGAGCACTGTTACACAAAAAGAAAGAAAGAAAAGAAACAACAGACAAAAGCTGCATATCCAAGCTACAGTGATGGAAATCCAGAGGCTATAGTGATATCCATCACTATGGGGAATATCTACCCCTCCCTATATTCTCAGGGGGACAAAGAGAGATTTTCATTCATAGCTCTGACGGTTGCTAGAGCTGGAAGGGTATGCTGGCATTTTCAGCCAGCATTTTGGGAGCATCATTTAAAGCCATATCAGCAGCACCAGCAACACGCACAGCTAACCACGTTTCCCGCTTAGTTGTAGCGAGGGGGGTTCGAACTCTATCCTTCCTCACTGTCTCACTGCTGCAGTTCAGTCAAAATACTTGACAGACCCCAGATGAGTCTCCTTTCTAGAGGCGTGATGGCACAGAGAAATAATGTCAGTGATCAGCAAACAGAAATTGCACTCAGGGAGCTGTAACCACCTCCAGCACACAGACAGACTCACAAACACACACACACATCCTTTTGCTGTCAGGAGGGAGCACAAGACTTTTTCCCTGCACAAAGTGCGGGGAAAACTCTCCAGCAGGGCCAGGGAGAGCTCGGTGAATGGAAGGAGAGGACACATACCTGGGCTGGAGCGTGGAGCCGCGGAAGGCGATGGAGAGAGCAGGTGCCCCTGGTCTTCCTGTCACCCTTCAGTCGGGGATGCCAAAGCCACGGTTAGTCCCAGCAGGGCCGGGGCTGGGCGCCCAGCTGTGTGCTGGGAGGAGAAGGACCTCACATGCCTCCTCCTCTCTCTTCACCGAGCTAGGGAAACTTTGCCCGGGTGCCAGGTGAGCCCCGGGCAGCCTCTGGGAGAGCTCTGCAGGCTCTGGGCGAGCTTGGCCGCCTTCTCTCCACTTTCCTCCTTCCCCTCGGAGGATGATGTCCTTCTCCTTACGCAAAAGGGAGTTCAGATGCAGCATCGCTGCCTCGCCACATCCTCTCCTGCCTCCTTCTCCTCCTCCACCAGCCCGCGATCCCCAGCCAGGCTCAGCCCCGCCGCTGTCCGGCGGGCTCTCACCCTCTCCCTGCGCCCTCTTTTTCTTCTTCCTTTTCTACTTCAAGGCTGCAGCTCCCGCCCCTCTCAGCTGACAGAGGTGCCCGGAGCAGAACAGCCCCTTTTTCCCCCGGGGAGAGGAAAAACCCAGGAGCGCGGCTCCGCCGAGGGGCAGCCCGGGGCGGAGAACAAAGCGCGAAGAAAAGGTGGGGGAGAACCACCGCCAAATGCCAAGGAATAAGATCTGAATGCAAGATCTGCAGACTCTCCGCTTGCTGCAGAGAGGCAGGGATCTCTTAAACGCAAGAGGTTTGAAACGCACGTTATGAATAATAATTTTAAAACCCCACTACAACTGGTGGCGGGTGCCTTTGGATGCTGGAGGGATGCAGGAGTGACCCCTCTCTGGGCAGCCGGCAGTGAGGGGTGCGGAGACAAGACCTGCCAGAAGTGAGTACGTGCAGAGTGTGGGAGCTGGCAGATCTAAAAAAAAGGTCCTCAGATCCAAAACTAATGTTCTACCGTGGCAGTCAGGTCTCAGGTACGCTTAAAGGTACTCACTCTATAAACACGCCTGATGCTAGATCCTATTGTAAGTACAACCAAGATCTTCACTACCATATTAAGAAGCCAATCACTGTTTGCAGAGTCGGTGACCATAGGAAACAAGGCAAACTGCAAGTTATGCACTAGGGGAAGTATAGATAATCCTTCTGCAGCTTGAGTGGAGCTGTCACTCAGATGCCCTCACCTGCTCTCCATGCCCACACTGCTGTAACCAGCCTTGATGCTGCCAGTGACAACTAAGCAGAGGCTCTTCTCCAGCTTATTACAGAAGCATCCTATATGAATCGGGCTGGAGCTGATTGAATATGAATCACGCTCCCCTCTCTTTTAAATGATGGCTTTCATGATCATGAGAGACAGAGGGAGAAAGGTAACAGAGAGATGGTGAAAAACAAAGATCTAAGAGAGGAATTGCTGAATAGGAATGAACACTTACTTCTCTCCATTCCCCAGGCACTACTCCAGCCTGAGTATTCTTAATATAGCAGCATTCTCTACTGCATCATATTGCATCTCACCTTACAGATCAGCCTAAAAATTCAGGAAAAAACAGGCTTTGCAGAAAGGTGTTCAGCCCCTGCTGAGGAAGACAACTCTCTTTTCTCTTTATCTTGGGTAATGCTAGCAGCACACTGCATGGATTGAGCAAGAGGGTGGGAGGGTATCAGAAAAGCAGTGCTGATCAGACATGTTGACTGCCTGGGCTTCTAGAAACAAATAACCAGGAAATCTCACTTAAGACCTTTCCTCTAAGGATTCCCTGGCCCTGTAACATGAGATTCAAAATGGCTTGGTGTACTCATCCCTACCAGAAAAGTGATGGGAGAGTGTATGACGGAAGATTTTCTGGAGAAAAATGCCACATGGCACATCTGAGAGAGATAATTCCACATGTGCAGATCTCTTGTTTGGTGTTTGGTGACTGTTGCTGGGTAGAAACTGGAGTGGCTGAACTAATTCTTGGTGTGGCTCCACAGAGCTCAACGTAAACACTCCTGTAAGCCATGTTTATTTAGAAACAGTGGCTGTCAGAGGGAAAGAGACCACCAGGGTCATTGATTCAAGTCCCCTGCTATCACGTTGTATAATAACATTCATAAAGTGCTCAAGTTCCAAAGGGGGCCAATTAATACCGAGTGACCTGTGAGCTGTTCCCTAATTACACAAAGCAGAGATGAAGGCGGCTGCACCCGTTTCAGGTTGGCTGTTGCATGATTCTCTATCACACTTTCTGCTTAATGGTCCATAAACCCAATAAAAAAGCTTTACTCAAACATTACATATTTAGGGCTCCACTGAAGCAATAATTCTGAGTTTTGCATATGTGGCCCCAACAACCTGGCAGACTGCATGCACAATTAATGACTAAAACAACTGCTAATTCAAGAACTACAATTAAAAGCTAAATTTTCCACTGGTAAAAATCAGAGCAGATTCGCCGCCTTGCAGAGCTTTGATAGCTCATGAGCATTCATGACTTGCCAGGGGGGTTTGCCAGATTGATGGCTCCTAACTTCAAACTTGCCAGAAACTGGGAAGCCCTGCCTTCTTTAAAGGCAAGATCCCAACCTTCAGCTGACTAGAAATTACATTCCTGTGGGAGAAGCTGTTTGTTCCCAGCTTCTGCTGAATTCAGAAATTAGCCTAAGTCAGAAATTTCTGAATGAGAGGCAAAATTGCCTGCCTGCTTTTTCCCATTGCCAGCTGCTGACTCTGGTTCACATTACTAAGAAATCTTGTTCCTTTGGACAGGATTTGGACAGGACACCAGCCTCTGGTGTCACCATCTCCTGGCCTGAAGCAGGTCTGGAAGGTGACTACTACACATGAAGCCCGTAGATATCAACGCTGGTTTTGTGGAGTTTCTCTCTATGAGAATAACTGAAAAAAGGTGGGAAGGAAGGGTAAGGATGACCTATGCTTCCACAAAGGTTTCAGAGGATTTTTGTCACGACTAACAGTGCAGTAAAAGTCCATGTGCATCCATGCTTACAAGAAGAGCAACATGCCAACAGCCCAGTTCCTCAGCACAAAAGGAGCAAAAAGCAGCAGCCCATGATGCTGCCAGCTGAACCATACCCATCATGCAAGGAGCATGTGGGAGACAGAGAACACCTGGAAGTTTATGGTCCGATAAGATCATTAGAAAAAGGTCACTGCAGAAATGTCCCCCTGCAGATTTCCACAAGATATCCAGAACTGGCACCTCTCTGTGCATTTACATTTTAATTGCCTCTTAAGGGAGGGAAACGACAGACTCAATCTGCTAAATGCCACCACGTCTGTCTGAAAGTTTGTACTACAGCAGTACCTGGCTCTGTGCTGTCTCTGCCAATTCAGAGGAGGGCAAGGCCAATTTCTGCAGCAATGTTTACCTGTCTATAACACCAAGTACAGAAAGGAGGAGGTAAAAAAAAATTTAGTATTTGTAATTTCTAGAGACAGCTGTGAAATTACTGTGCAGGAGATTTAAACCCACAAAGGAGACGCCTCCTTGTACAATGTGTAATTAAAATCACAGGAGTCTGCCATGGAGAACAACAGTACTAATGTTCTCAGACCCAGAACACAGACACAACTGGACCTGTCAAACACAATGAATGTAGACCAAAAGTAGCTTTTCTGATCAGGGAGAATTGGCAGCCGTATTTCTTGCCTTGTCTCACTCAGGACAACTGCAATATCCAAGGTGTTCGCTACATCTCAGCAGGGATAGTTCCTATTCTTACCCTGCTCTTCCTGGGAGCTTTCTCATCATGCACAGCACTATCTTCATGACCTAAAGCACCTGGGCCAGCTGTTCCCAGATTTGTTTGCAGATGCTCCCATCCCTATGCCTGCTCATGCCATACACCAAACCCCTTCAGAGTAGGGGCAAATTAACCCTCAATTAACCATTGTAGCTGAACACTGAAGGCAGAATACCTGTATTTCCTTATCATGAGGTTTCATCTCCTCAGGGTGTTGACAGGTTGTCACCATGTGACAGTAGAGCACTCAGCCCAGCCAAATGCAACAAGCCCCTCTGTTCAAGGAGCAGACTCAACATGGATCCCAACCTCTCCTGCCAAGGTTCCACTCATGCCAAGACTCCTGCACACAGTTTTGAGGAAGCTGAAATCAGAACAGGGCACTGCTGAGAGAGGTATAAAGAGTTGTCTTCCTGTCACACTGCTTGGGGTTTGGGCCCTGGACAGAACGGGGATCTCAGATAGGCACTCAGCAGGTACCACCAGCCTGACTTCCAGCATCATTAAAGCTTTGCCTCTATCCCCTGATCATTTGTTCTACTTCCATAGCACCTTTATGGTTTATTTTTTATTCTTTTATAATCTAGAGATCATTTTTCTCCCTTCACACAAACAACAACAAAAACGCTTCCAGATGTTCAAACAAGCTTCTCCTTCCTATGACACCTTCTGAAAACACTGAGCTGAAGAAAGGAAACCTGTGTGCAAGTGGCTGTCCTGTTACACAAACAGTACAGTAATTTTTTATGAAGCTTTCTCAAACAGGAGGAAATCAATAGGTCAGTTATCAGCAAGAGGCAAACATTTTCAATTACCTTGCAGGGAGGGTTATGTCTCCTGTGTTTAATTCTCAAAGGTTCCCACCGGCAAAGTAATTATCAAGCAGCTTCACTGGAAGAGCAGACCTGAAGTTATGTGGCTTTATTCACCCAAGAGGCACACACCCCGTTCATTCTCCTCTGTCACATCGTGGTCCTCTCTGCCGACCAGATCAGACCAAAGGACAGTTGATCTGGAAGAGAAAAAACCACACAGTGTGCTCATCAGCAACTCTACCTCATGATGTCAAATGCAATTAATCAGAGACCTCAGTGTTACAACTTCTTCTTTAAAAGAAGTGCTGGTAGAGAGTTTAGTAAAGGGCTGTTGGCTCCTCACAAATGGAAATTAGAGTGTGCATAATAAACAATACTTTATATACTGTATGTTACATATTGCATATTAGAATATATTTTCTTATCTTCTCCTTCTTCTCCAGAAAAAATACACAAATACATCTGATCTGCATTTGAGCTGCCAAGCTAATTAACAGCCTTGGTGAGATAGTGAGGTCCTGATCCAGAAGAGCACTTAAATAGGTGCTTTTTCTAGGTGTTGGCCTATTGACTCCAGTGGGATTACTCACGAGCCTTAAGGTAAGTATGTACTTTCTATGTTCAGTACCTTCACCAAATAAAGCAGAGGCAACATCACAAGAACCAATGATATACACAGGAACAGAGTTAGGCTCCATGCATGAAACAACACATGAACAAGGAACTGCCCTTCCAAGAGCACTTATGCTCTTCTGTTAGGAATATGTCTTAGGTGAATTTAAGGACATTTCTAAGGATGGGATTCAGGTGGTGTCACAAACCAGCAGTGGTGAACTGGGCTTTTGATCATGAAGAAAACCAGAAATAACAGAATCTGAAAGGAAACACTAACCAAATATCATGTCCTCTCTGAATGTGATTCTGGTGGCTGAGCCCAAAACACAAGAAAGGGGACAGCTACCTGTGCCGCTTTCTGACACGAAGTAACCTACCACATCAGTTCAGTTTTGGGAACCCAAGTGGTCTATTAGCCTGCCCATAGTGTCTTCCTGTCTCTTTAGCCACTCAAATATCCCCCTAAGCAAGGTACCGCTGCCCAGTTGAGCCAGACAGTATCAGGTGCTGACTGCAAGCATGATCTCAGGTGCAACTATGTTCATTTCACTCATCCTCACAGGGAAAAGCACCCACGTAGTGATTTAGACCATCAAAATCTATTTTCCAGTGGAGGCAGGCTAAGCTGGTTACGATGGGTAAAATGGTGGATTATAGCTTTCTGTGTCTTGATAATGCCACCACTTTAAAAAGTGTCCTCATTTGACCTGTCCCTGGACATCGAGTCCAAAATTTCTTTGGAACAGATCTGATGTTGCTTTGTTAGCAAGCAAGAGGAGACTTAATTTGTGCCTGTTCTATGCACCTGATGGTCAACTTGTAGCATGCCAGACCACAGGAGATACTAATTACTAACAGCATAAATCACATTATTCTAGCCAGCTTGGATTCCTGGAAAATCTAGCTTTGAAGGATGTCAGACTCAACATCATCAACAGATGGTGTTTCTCTCTGAAGAGGAGTTGTTCTTGATCAGTCTGTCGCTGCTTAGGGTGCTGATGCTCCTGTTTCTCAATAGTCTCCACCCAAGGGCTGAGGCTTTACATGGCAACCCAACATCTACAGGGATGATTAAGACCTGGAAATACAGGCAGTGCAGATAAGCAATGTCAGGGTGATGTAGTTCCCATCCCTTCAAAATATCCAGCACCCTGAACACAGGTGTGATTTCTTGAAAGTTTTTGTGGCTTGCAAAAACTCTTTGGGCCTCTCAGGGCTCAGTCTGCAGCACACAGCAGAACACTGTACAGGGTGAGTCCTTAACTCTTCAGGGCAGCAAAATAAGCAAGACTTCAGTGAAAATTAAAGATCAGAATTGGGAGTCCTTATGTGAAGTTCTGGAACCTTTTCAATAGCTATCTCATCTCCTCAACTACAGCGTGCATAAAAAACCCAGACTGTTTGGATTCTTCTGTGGTTTAGCCAGATCCCACATAACTTCCTGAAGAGTTGTTGCAGTGACTTCAGTGAGCTGTGAACAAGGTCTGTAGGATGCTGCCTTGTGAATATTTACCCTCTGGTAGAGAGCAGATGTCTGCAGCCTCCGTATGGGATATCAAGTTATAACATGGCAAAGCACAGATCATTAATCACATTCTTAAATGATGTGATTATAAGGTCATCACGTCAAACATTGCCTAGCATCATTGTGCCTACACAAGTTTTATTTTACACAGAGCCTGGGGAAGCATCTGTTTAAAACACTTGACTCCAACTCATTAGCTCTGCTGCAAAGCCTCTCTCCTAATACACTTAATCTTTCTGCATCTCAGTTCCTACACCACCCTCCCAGCGTCATCACCAAACACAGTGAGCAGGTTCTCCTCTCCCTCAAAGCACCTACTCAGGATGATTTCAGCTTTCAGGCCCCACAGACCAGGAGCACTGTGTTTGTCTATAGCACACACCCCACACCTGACCCCATAACCACCCACTGGTCTGTAAGGAGCAACTGCTTCCTACTGGTTTGAGATAAACTGCATGTGCTAGACATCTTTTTGTCTTCAAGAGCAGGATCTAGAGGAGGGAAAAATCCCATTATAACTAAGTGCCATGAAAACTATGGCAGCTCATACATGATTAATTCAGCAGGCTTTGGAATAAGATCCTCAGCAGAAAGCTGTGTGGTCATATAACCTTTGCAGACCTTTATTTACAGTAAGCTGAAGAGTGAGGAGAACCCCAAGTAAAACAAGTTTCACCTCCTGTCAAGAGCAGTCGTCAGTGTTAGCCTTCAAGACAATCAAGTCTTTTCTCTAAGTAACTGGCCCAGAACAGAGGTTTCTATTTCACCATGCCATTCACAGACTGATAAGATCCATAAACCAGTAAATTAGGACATGCACCTCTTTTCTGCAGCACACACTATTTCAGAGACACGCCAGCAGGTGTTGGTGTAGGTGAGGTCAGAGCAGTAGTATCTAGATGAGCACTACTAGCCTGTAACTCTGCCGGCACGTAAACAAAAGCATTACTCCTCTACTACAGCTAAGTGGACAACTGATGGGGCAGGAAAGCAGCTACAGAGAGGTGCCTTTCTGTAGACAGGTTTTAGAATCATTTAATTTTAGAAGTCACTGAAATTGTACTACTTCCCTTTCCCCATCCCACATAAAAACAGTTCAGGTACAGGGAAAATCATAGAATACCAGGCTGGAAGGGACCTTAAGGATCACCTAGTCCAACCTTCCAAAAGCTGCCCTGATCATCAGTGAGACCCTGCTAACTCCTCCATCCAGCAGACTGAGTAAGATCAGGTAAGAATTAAGAACAAGCCTTTCAGCTGTCATCATTACAAGGATAATATCAAATTCTGATTAAATCTCACATCCTCTTTAGCAAGACTTGTGGACCTGAGAAATAATGAAGTGTCATTAGAAGCAGATGCTGATTTACAGGAGCACCTTCCAGTATCACAGATGTGGTCAGAGCTAGACACCCCTTCACTCATCATCTTTCAATATGGTTTTTGTAAGACTCGCATTTCATCCCTTGCACAGAGACCAGGGACTGAAGGACCCAGGTGCTACATAAACACATGGGTGTAAAGGATTTGTCTCAAAGAGCACAGGGAATGGCAATACACACATTTGGCAGATTGGGAAACTGAGGCACAGAGACTATGTCAAGGTGAGGCCTATCCCAAGACCATGGTCCAAACCTGCCTCCCCCAGGCTGGGAGGCAATGGGGAGAGGCTTTCCAGGGTTTGTGCATCACCCAGAGACACAGCACTACTGCGAAGGTGCTGTGAGCATCCCACCTCACTGTCCAGGGGACTGGCAGCCCTCAGCTGAGCACCCAGTCCCTCTAAGGGCTGCAGAAGACAAGGGCTTCACTGTTTTTCTTACTAAATCATTTGTGAAAAGAGAGCAAGGACACTTAACCTGTGTGAGGAGTCACTGTTTGCCTATTCCTTAGGCAATAGAAGCAGTGCCTAGAATTATTCACCACTATTTTAAGCAAATAGAAAAAAACAGCGTGCATATCCAATGTCCTGAAAATTAAACTGCAGAGTAAACAAAGCAGCAGCTCAGGCTGAGGGTAAGAAACAGAGACTGGGAGAGAACGTCTGGCCAGTGCTGGTTTGACTGGAGAAGGTGGTTAGTGGTACAGCAAACTGCTGGGGAAAGATCTGCAGGACCTAATGAAGCCAGGGTTGATTTGCAACCATTTTCTCATGCCCAGCAAGTGAGAGACTGCCCCCAAAATACTGCAATGTGTTTGGATATAGGATGATCTCACCAGCTGTTTTCTGAAAAGCCTGGGATGCTGCAAACATGGTTAAGGAAGAGAAAGAAAAACAAATAAACCAAGCACATAGAAAGAACTTGGATGAGTGTTTTTGAAACTGTTTAAAAATAGTAAAATAGTCTCCTCTGAACACAAGGTTTCACCTCATCTTTCACATGTGTTCCTTAATCGATCATTGATTTCTCAAAAAAAGGAACAGGCAGTTACCAGGGGGTATGGAGGCATTCCCCCAGCTTTCTGGTCAGACAAGGACTGAACTTTCCCTACCTCCTCAAAGAAAGGGATGGGGATCAGAGCTTCTGCTGCTTAGCATTCATTTGCAATTCTGACCTGCTGCTGATTATGCTCCCCAGCCATTCAGTCCCTGTCCAGGCAGTGCAGAGCGTGACTCCACCAAAGAAACCCACTTCCTAATGACTGTCACTGGGTTTTGTGCTGGTTTTCTTAACTCTTGTCAGGATCTGGGAAAAAATATTCACAAGTGATGAGCCCATGGCCCAGCCATCAGCTCAGCTGCAGTCACTGGCTACAGATATTTCCATCCCCTTCCAATTATGAGCTGAACAATGTTAGCAGCAGCACAGTAATTTTACGGTGCAATCGGAGCAGGCTGGGAGCACACACAGAGCCAGCTCTAGAGATGCAACTAACAAGGGACACCTCATTAATACCTCAGGGAGAGCTTTCAGCTAATGTGTTTTTCTTTGCACTCAAGATGGGCCTGGAGCATTCACATCGACTGCTGAAAGGATCCTGCTCACAACTGCTAACTCATTAAGTGCAGTAACTCAATGAACTGCCATATCTGAAGGTCTCTAAATAATTAAGTGCATCCCTTATCGCTCCTTGCTGCTCCCTTAGCAAGTGTTCTAGCTGTCACCTTGCTGTCATCTTTTCTCCAATGAAATTATTTGGGGTACTTCTTGGAAGTGCCCCCAGCCTTCCCCCTATGCTACCCCAGCTGTCAGGCAGCCTACAAGAGAAGCTGTCGCCACTTTGGCAGGGAAGCAGCTCAGCATGCTGGTCTCCAGCTTCTTCTCCAGGGCCTCCATCCTCCTTACAAGCTCCACCTGACCAAGAGCACCACTACTTCTCCATCTCCAGGCTTTTCCTAAGAGCTCACCCATGAGGAAGCTGATCCTTTATCTCTGACACTGACAGCCCACAGCATCTCCAGGCACAGAAGGATTGCAGGCTCAGCTGGGCTTTTGTCATGTTTAACCCCATTTTATAAAATTGGAGGCAAATGCTTCCCCCATCCCTATCTCGCCCAGGAGAAATCTTCTGTTGGCTCCTCTGTGTGTTCAAATGGGTGCAATTTGGTGTTGGGAGGATTGAAAGTGCACTTGTACTTCCCTGTGAGATTTTCTGCTTGCTGCTGGGACCCATACAACACCTACTCATCTCAGTGGGAAATGGTGTATGCTTCACAGAAAGAGCAAGAAGCCCAAGTACCGAGTACGTGCATTTCTCATACAGTTCTGTGTGTAACCACAGCTTATTCCTGAGTCAATAACGTGGTGATCCCAGCTTCTAGAGCGATGGATTAAATCAATGATTAATTTAAAGTAATTTATACCTTTTAACCATTCAAGCATATTTCCCAGTCCGGAGACCAGCAAGCTGTGCTGGATCAATGCCTGGAAATCTATGAGTATTATTTCAGTGTAACTATTTATTCCCCATAGCACAGCAACATCCTCGCCGCTAAGGAAGCGGTTCCCTCCTTGGCTCAGCCAGAGTGCCATTTTCTGGCATTTTGAGTCCAGTTTACTTATTTCCTCCCTTCAGGGGTCAACCAGCAGGTCTGGGGATACACAAGTGCAGTATACAGAGAGAAGTTTTTCTCATCTAACCCCCCCATGGTTCCTCTATAGCTGCTGCTGTACAGCCTTAGCCCACCCTCAAAGGGGAGCCAAGGACCAGTCACCCAAGTCCACAGCTCCCCTGCAGACAAACACTCGAGAGGCTCCTGGAGCAGCCCAGAGAACAACACACAGTTTGCAAACTCAAGCCCTCCCTGTGTTTATCATGCAACAGAGTTTTGGTTGTTTTTTCCTGATCAGGAGATTTTGCTCAGCTCCTAGTGATTAGCACATCACCCACAACAGGGACAGGGATTCCTGCTCCAGACAGGCACTGAGAAAAGGTTGTTGAGACTTAGGAAATGAAATGTGCCCTCTTCTTCCTACCTCTGCCCCAACTCTCATGTGACACCTTTGATATGACACAATCCCTCTGCACCTTGCTCACCCTTTCTGCAGAACATGGGTAATTACATTCTGAGCATTTCACTCTCCCTGGCTCATTTGTTCACCCATAAACTCTCCTGCTCTACACCTTGCTCCAAGTCTCCAGCCATCTGAATGATCAAAGAAATAGAAACAGCAGCAGAGAGACTGAGCTGACAGAGACCCAGTTTTATAGACAACAAAGTTGACTCTAATACTCTTGAGTGGCAGAAGTGTCTGTGTGGGAAGGGAGTGGCAGAAGAGTTGAGTGCAGCAGAAAAAAAATAATTTAATGCAACAAAATTTGCCCTTGATAGTGCTTGACTGGCTACTTATATCACAAGTGGCATGCTTGTTAGAAAGCATTCATAAAATCTGCAGTATAATCCAGGAGGATTCATGGGAAACATTATACAAGAATTTATGGGTTTGCTGCAAAGTTTTATGCTCTCAGTACTGAGGCTCAGTTCCAGAAGACCGACTCTGGGGTGGGTTGAAGCTCTCCCTGCTCTCCAAAACAGGCAGGAGGAGAAAACTGGGGAGAAAGAAGCATCTTTTGGGGTGGCAGGAATCTTTGTGGGACTTAGCATTATGCCAGTAAGGTATCAGAGCATCCAAATTGGCTGCTGGTCCCTCCAAGGCAGAGGGAATCGCCCCATGTTGCTGCAGAGACTCCATGGCTGTTGATTCAGGTTTTGATCTGGCCTTTTCATTTGCCAAAGCAGAAGCCACATGGACACTTGATTTTAGCTCTCACAACTGTATGGTTGCAAGAACCATGGGCAGGACAGAGGAAGGGCAAGAGCAAGGCACAGCACAGATAGGAGTTGAACAGATAGTGAAACAAGAGCAGAGTGGGGAGACACACAAAGACACACACATAAACAGCAACATGTAAACCTCGCTTCTGAAGGAAACCTGGCCAAAAAATAATTAAGACCTATCCAGATCCTAGCCAGTTGGACCCAGCAACAGGCACATGCATCTGCCCAGGCATTTCAGAGTGCAGGGAGAGTCTGTAGCAATGAACTGCCAGGGTCAGATTTACTGTACTGGGGATGGGGCACGGGGAGAAGTGATGCTCTGAACCTCCTCCTCACTGTGTAGTGAGCAGTGGCCACACAGGTGCCTGCCCACACCACAGCTGCATCCAGCCCTGTGAAGCATCCAGCTGAGATCACTCTGCAGCGAGGTGGAGGGAAGGAAGTCAATGTAAAGAATGGAGAAAACCAGCAGCCTCTTACAGGGCCAGCCAAGCATTAAATAACCTGATCTCCCAGAGAAAAGTGCCAGCAACCACCTCTTCTGCTTGTTATCATTTCTTTTCCATTTTCTTTTAATTTGCTTAACCTGTAATTTGTTAAACAGTCTGCTCAGGAGGTATCATTTCTGAGCTGGCTAGCATGCAGATGCTGCTGTTAACCTGAAGCAGAGAGAAACACGTCAACATCAAGACAGAGGATACAGCCCGGAAAGCTGCTGATTTCACTCAGAAAATACTAATCATAAATGGTGTCCTGCTTCCACCCTGTAACACTGTGAGCTCCTTGCAACAGCAGCATTAAAAATTACAGTGCAATCAGGAAACTACACAGATCAAAGATAAAACACCACAGGAACAATGCAGGGACACAGGTAACACAGGGAATCCACTTAGGAACCCAAAAGGACCAAACCACATCAGTCTCACTCAAGGCAGGGAACTTTCTCTCTGCTCTAGACTTGCAATGCAGCCCCAGATACCACAGTTTCTTGAGTGGAGATGTGAGGAGCAGAACTAGGCAGAGCTGAGCAGAAGTCTTTCAAACTCTTGTTTCACCAACAAAACCATATAAGGTTTCACCCAAAACATCTCAGGTTCTGGGAGTCTAAGCTGATTTTCTTGCAAAGTTTGGATGCCTGCTTCCCTCCTAGACCACCCAAGAACTAGCACCAGGTCCCACAGCCTGCTGACACATGGATCAAGCAGTGCTGAGCTCCAAGCTTTGCAGCAGAGATTTTGGAGCGTTGAGATGGCTGCAGATATCCCACAGAGCCTGGGGCCCGTGGCAGTGTGCCAGGCAAGAGCCACCAATCCCCAAAGCCTCCTGCAGCTATTGAAGGAAACCAGAGTCAGTCTCAAATCCACCAACACCCCCAAGTAGGCACCAGGCCTGAGAGCATCTAGCTCACACAAAAACATGACTTTAAACCAAAGTCTTCTATTCTGCAGAAAAGCAGTGTTTTTCAGCCTGCTGACACTCAAGGACAGCTGCAATCCCCAAACATAAATAACAAAAGCTATTTGGCTGCTTAGATGTTTTGTGGTGGGAGGAAAGTGGCATGACTTAGACCAGAACAGCCTTCAGTTCATTTGGAAAATGAATTCACAATGAGGTATTGGCTTCTGATGCCTGCTAAAGCCTTATTTACCCTGCTGAGTGACTGTGGACACCCAGCAGATGTTCTGGGTTCCACATCTGGAGCCTGAGGGCAATTCCTTCAGGAAAGAAGGACACAGATTGACCTCAGGCCAGTTTTCAAAATGACCCAAATCTCTCACATTCCCCTGCCATCTTTTGCTTTCCATAAAATTCCCTTGGGTAGGCAGCACTACTGCCAGGCAAGCTGTATTTTAGACCAACCTCAAAACATTCTTTCTAGCTGTTTTTGATGCTTTTTTGGAGTGGAGCCACATGGCTGTAGCACTGCAGGCTCCGGCCCTCCCCTGGGTTATTGCCCCCATCCCGCTGCATGAGGCACTTACACAGGTCTTCTAGGTCCAGCCAATGACAAATACTGATTCTAGTGCATGAGAAGCAATTTCTGCCAAACAACAAACTGTTCAGCTCACCCACAGGTGAACCCACAGAAAACAAAGGAGTAATGGCAAGACACGGTCTATCTGCAAGTTCTTTACCCAAACCAGGCTCCTGCAATGTTCCCATAGCCCAGGTACTACCTGGTGCAATCCCCAGTGCCTGGCACCCTGCAGATGTGGAAGAAACACTGCTCATCTACAACTTCTCCCTGATTTTCAATGACGCAAGACAATTTTGTGGCCAGCAGATTCCATCAACTCCAGCCAGAGCAATCCCCTTGATTGTAGGTACAAGGATGGGAGAAGAAGATAGTTCTGGCATCAAACAAGAACATTCACCCTAGAACAGCAATCTACCCTGTCCTGCCAGATCTGAGCGCTCTCAGAGACTCATAACCCCTTTATTCTAGCATGATTTCTTCCTTCCTTCCTTCCCTACCTACATCCTTCTTTAACCAAGCACAGGTCTCTTTCCTCCACATGTAGTCACCACCATCCTGGGCCTCTGGGGCTGCAAGAGCAGAGCAAGGCTGCCTGGGGAAATGTGCTGTTAGGGTGAGGAAGACTGTGACTGGTTTTGGTGAAAACTTGGCACTAGAAAGCAGAAGATGGAAATGGATATTCATCACCTGCTGTGCTGGACTGTTTGGTCACTGATTCAGAAGGCAGGAACTCTTCCCAAGATTGCAGTTGGCACATCACACCTGGAAAGCTCTGACTTTGCGAGTGATTATTGCAGGATGAAGATGAGCTGCTCTTTCTCTCTAAGTCTTGTGGGAGCAGCATGACCCAGTGTTTTTCACCCACTCTCCTCCTGTTTTCATCCATCAGAGGAAGCAAACATCACCTCTCTGGGGCCAGACAACTTCCACTCAGGTTTCACTACAAACTAATTATTAGAAAGGGGTAGGAAATAGAAACCAGCCAGGATAATATCAGACGTGGCCTCGGAAAATTCTCAAGTTCATCTTCTGTGGTTAAGCTGCCTGTTACAAGCTGAACAAGAAAGATGATTAAAGATAGTTGTTATTGCAGTTTAGAGCCAACAGAGACAGCTTGTACTGGGAAGCACAACATATTGTGCCTGAGAAAGCCTGCTGCAAGCATTAGATTACATTTGCTCAGAAAAGTATCAGGTTGGAAGATGGGGACTCAAATCTTTGGGCCACTGAGCAGCAGCAAAACAAAGAGAAATCTGAATGTCATTCAAAATGGGGAAGGTTAGGCAGAGAGATAAGGGAGTGTGGCTGCACCAAGATGGTCTTTTAGACAGTGCTGCTGTAGGAGGTGAAGCAAGGGGCTGCAGCAGTAAGGAATAACATGTAGGATAACGAAAATATCTTGCTACCTGCTCCCTTGCTTCTGATGAGCAAGGCCTGCATCTGCATCTCACATTCAGGTCTTGCAAGCCCACTGGGTTGGGCATGACCACTGCAGTCAGTGCAACTGCATCTTCTTCAGGACAGGATCAAGCCCATACAAAAGGTGCTGACAGGCAACTTGGATATGCCACAAAGGAAATCCTTCTGGTTCTTTTTAAGATGTTGAGATGAAGTGGCTTGCATTGGATCACACCACAAGGCTTTAGTAGGGCTGAGGACTAAAACTGCCCCGTTTCCAACCATTCTGCCTCACCCATATCATGCTGATGAAGTCTTTGTCCTCATTTTCTCTCTTTGTAGTAAACCACACACAACTGGGCACAGATCTCTTTGAATCTGCAGCTCATAAAGGCATGCAACATTTCTTGTATTTAATAATGTATAAAAATCCTATTAATTTACCAGCTCACCTTGGGGCAGCAGGAAAGCCTTCCCAAAGCCTTCTCCAGTTCCCAGATCTGTGATTTCCACTCTTCTTCGAGGCACAAGCTGGGAGGCAGCTGGACAGGTTTTCTTAATCTAGTGAGACAAAGATGCAACACCAATACCAAGGCCAGGCACTGAAGGCAAACCTGAGCATTGCTGACCTGCACACAGCACACACCTCTCCCTTCCTACATCAGCTTTTGCTAATTTTACAAATGACATTTTACTAAAGGGAGATTTTATTTCAGGTTTTACTAGAACTGGCCTCTCCATTTGTTCCACCTTTTACATTAAGTATCATGATGGTCAGAACAGAAGAAGTGGTTCTGCAATAGCTTATAAGCCTCCCAGTCAGCTTAGTAGGGAGGCTGTGTTCATACAAGTTTTTTTAAAAAGAGGCTGCTGAGCAGAGAGGGTGAAATGCTCTTGCAGAAGGAAGGGCAACAATTGGCTATTGACAATTGTCAAGTCAATCTAGTTAGAAACCGAGAAGGTCTAGGCCAGAGCAGAATGACTTCGCTCCACAAAAGCTCAGTGCTAAGACAGTCAAGGCAATTGCATCAACATAAGACAGAAGCTGTCACAGGTACCCCCACAGTTCCTACAGTCTCTGCCCTACAATAACTTGCTTTGGTAATAAGCCATAAGCAGAAGAGACAGTGCTCTCGGCAGCCCCCATGAGCAGACATCCAGAACTCTGCATTATTATGAGAGTCCTTAATAGTCCATAAATAGAACGCTTGTGTTAAGAGACAGACTGTTCCTCCCACTTACGCCACCAGCAGCTGCCCCCTCCTAGTCGTGGCAAGAGCACTGTGGAATGAAGGACCTTGTCCCTTCAGAGCTGGTGTCTTATTTTAGCTGTCAGTGGTGAAGCCCTGGCAACTGAAAAGTAGGAAGATAGAACAAAACAGCGGTGAGAGCTTTATGAAGGGGCCAGAAAGCAAAGCACCAGGAAACCTACGGCAATGCTCCCCAGGAATTGCACTTGGGGTTTAAGCTGAGCAGTAGGGACTGGAAGGAGGAGAAAGAGCAAGGTCAATAAACAGTCCAGCTCATCCCTGCAGCCAGAGTGATTCTCCATAGTCCAAGACTTCCCAGATCACATAGTGAAGCACAATCTTCAGTACTGACATTGCTTTCTTATAGTCAGAATGAAAAAGAGACAGTCCATGTGAGGGTGTAGGCTAAGGTCTTGCAGACTGGATGTCCCACACATAAAAAAAGAAGAAAGAGGAAAATTAATTATCCCTTTTCTTTTCTTGAAATGGAGGTAAACTGAGGCACAAAGCAGTTCTCAGGAGAGGCACCTGTGTGTGTGGCTCAAGTCAGGGATGCTAGAGAAAGCAAGCGTGCTTCATACATCGAAATCTCTAGGGAATCAGTCTGAAGGGGAATATTGCTTTCAGTGACTGTAGTTTTAAAGTACATTGGATATTTTACTATATTTGGGGAATCACAGCACGCATGTTCTTGCGTTGTACAGACTTGACCCCTGTCAGGCCTCCAGCTTCTATCAAAAAATAAAACAATGGGGAAAATCTGTATTCTTCTCTGGAAATGTTCACACAAACAACAGTACAACTTTAATTAATATAATTAGCACTCATAATATATTTCTGTTCTTACAGCTGTGACAACACAGACACCTCAAACTATACTGCTGCCTCTCCAATGTGAGCTGAGACATTTTGTTCTCTTTCAGCATGTTGAGCTATTGCCACAAGGAAAGCTCTTCCTAATGGATTTTCCACAGGAAACTCAGGATGACAGATGATTTGATGTTTCACAAGAGCTATGGTTCCCCATCCCAACTTTAGCAGCAGTCGAGTGAGATCCAGTCCTGACCACGCTTCTGAGAAGCCCTAAGCTGTTTCCAGCTCTTTGAAGAGGACAAGCAGGTGCCATAGTCTGTGTCCCTGGAGAAGGCAGCAAGAAACCCTGAGCTGGGCTTCCAGTTGGGAAGACTGAAGTGTGCTACCAGGCAGGTTCACGAATTGCTAGACAGATCAGCAGGGAGACATGTCCATCATGGGTGGAGGAGAGAGATTGATAAAGAGAGAGCTAGATAAAGAGAGACAAGGTGGTATTAAACTTATTTTCCACTTCCCCTTTGCAAAATGCCTTATGAAGGTCTGTGGCTTGTTCAATCTGTGGCTGAACTAGACACCTAGTGCACCTGCAGGTTTTTCTGGAGATGGGGGCTTTCAGCACATTTGTTTGGGAGACAGAGACAAAAAGTGGCAGAGAACAATGGATAAGAAATGATGTGGGAAGACTGAAGGGAGAGGCATTCCCCAGACCTTCCCTTCTCACCCCTTCATTACCAGTGGGCTCACAGCTGTGCCCACTTCATGCTGTAAGATGCAACTTTGGGATTGGTGATAGCTCTGGAATAAATTCTAAGGGACCAAGGATGCTGATCGGGAGACAACATGGATATGTGCCTGATGGGCAAGAATCAAAAAGACCTATTATCCCTGTAAAGTACATAGCCACACAGCAGCAATCATTAACTGCAGTCAAGTGTATTATGTCTTCATGTGCTCTTCTCCTGCTGACCAAATAATTCATCTCATGCTACACCTTAAAGATCCGACAGCTGGGAGATGTAACAAGTGAGATCTCGCACCACAAGACATCATTAGTCTGACTACATCTACCCAAAACTGTTTAGTTTTTCTCCAGTACAAAGTAGAAGCATTTAAAACCTTGAGGTACAGTCATGAGAATAAATGAGCTGAGAGCCTAGAAAATCTGACAGTTACCCTCTTTTGCGCACTTCTTTGTTAATACATGGCTGCTGATGCTGTGTGACAATTCTACTCATTAGCAACTACTGATTAGCTGTAAAACTTCAGCCCATGCACAGCTTCTGTGCTGATGCCCTGTGAGACCCTGGCTGTTTCCTGTCCAAGGGAGGCAAATACACCTCTCAGCCTCATTATCCCCCAGACCAGACTTTTTTCATCATCCTCCCACCCTTTTTTTTTGCTTAAAAAAAAAAAACCCTGAAATGAAGATGAGATTGCTTCTACCAAGAGATGGTGGCAGCAGCAATGAAGCTTTTATGAATTACAAGAAGTCGAAGAGGATAAACCTGCAGAGTGGAAACAGGGAGATATCACTTGTCATCAGAGGACCTCCTGGGAAGAGCTGAACCCTGAGTGTCCCAAAAATTAAGAGCGTAAATTGATATGTGCTCCTTTGCTTCACAGAATCCATGCGTCATATGAGGCAGGGGTAGAAGTTACCACGGCAACTAATCTAATCTTCATTTTAATTTTTGCTATAGTCAGATCACAACAAATAGGAAATAGCCACGCTCAGAATTAGAGCAATTGTATGTGCAAACACGTGCACAGAAATATATGTCATTGCATACGTAGCTGCAACTAAATGTAAAAATTTGTTTTTATGAGGAATACACCTTTTCAGGAAATAGAACCAAAATGGACTTGATCTCTGAGACACGCAGAACAGAGGTAGCTCTATGCACAGCTATCAAGTTGAGTGTAACTGAGCCCATCACTGGCCAAGTGTGCAACTTCCATACCTTGCATTTGGCAAAGTATTCCACCCTAACCTATCTGTCAGCTCATCTGCCCTCCCATACTGAAGAAGAAACACAAGGATCTCTTAGCCATGTCCTAATACAAAAGCCCTGGTATCATCTCAAAAACAATAGTCCAAGTGACAATGTGCCCTCAGCACAGTAACATCACTATCCCAAAGCCATACATCTCAGGAAGGGAAATGCTTGAGATCTTCCTCTCCTGACACACCACATGGCTGGCAACCATTGCTGCCCATCCTCAGGGCAGGGAGACAAACAGAAAGTGGAAACAGGCCAAAATCAGGAACCCCAAGTTGAAAACACTCAAACTCCAGGTGTCAAAATGTTTGAAGCTTGTGCAGGAAAGTGTGCAGCTCCTGAAGAACGGTATCCCTCACACATAGAGCTGGTGTGACAGACATTCCTTAATGCCGGATGGCAGCCATGGACAGAAGAAAAACCTTAGGCACGCTCCCAGGAATTCGGGTACTTGGGTGGCCACCAGTCAGGTACCACCTTGGGCCACTGTCATCACCACAGGTTTCCAAATACTACAAGCCAGATATTCTGCTCTGAACTGGGATAGTTCTCATGAAATCATCAAAGCAGCTATACTGTTTTACATCAACTTTGTAAAGTTGATATAAACCCTTTCATCAAAGGGTCCTTTCACAGGGACTCTTTTTGAGTCATTTGTTGTTTTTATGTTTCCGTTTACTGGGAGAACAGGATTTTCTGTTAAGAGGTCACAGCCAGGACACCAAACTCTGACACTGCTGCTACCAGTGCAAGTCTAGAAGAGAGCTTGCAAGCTTACTCCTTAAGGAGACAGACGCAGCAGACAGCAATACTCATCACCAACAGGTCTCACTCTGAAACATCCTGAATCAAGAACAACAACTTCAGCTAAAATTCAGCCTGTCTCCTGAGCCATGAGGCTGTAGGAGTGTTGTGTCACGGGTGAATCAGACAGGAAGGAAACATGGAAGAACAAGTCTTCTTTAAGCTTCATAAAGATGTCAAACATCTATGCCTTTTGTTAACTGCACAGCACACTTTGAGTTCCTGAAGTCCTTAAGCTGCTGATTGCCAAAGGCTGGGGGTTACAGGCAGGGAACGTATACTAGCTACGTGTCTTCCTTCAGCATCTTCTGGCCACTGACAGAAACAAGATGATTTAGCTTGACCATAACAGGCCTTCTAATTTTCAGAAAGAAGCCAAGATGTTCCAACGTCCACTTTAAAGGATGATGGGATTATGAACCCTTCCCTTCAGCTACTACCAAACCAGACTCCTATCTTGGGTGCCGGATCTCTTGTTGGAGCAGGAGGAGACAAGCCAGGATTACAGAATAACAAGTTCCCTAAAGGTGAAGTTCTGCTTTGAAGCAGTGACTTAATTTGGGCAGATGAGATAGGTGTTTAGAGAGAGATGGATGTTTGTGCCTGGAATAAGAACCAGCAGGGGAAGCAGCTCAGTAAATGATACAGGTTTCAGTATTTTTAGCAATGTAATGCAGCAGTAAGAAGAAAACAAAGTAGGAAGAGCAAGAAACATTGAAAATCAGTTCAGCTTCAACCAAATACAATGGGATCTCACCAGTGCATCAAAGTGAGCTCCTGGCCATCACCTTTACGGGTAGGCTAGAACAAATCCACTCCTATGATCCCACCGTCTGACAGAAGGCCTGAGCACAGAGTGGGGCTGAGCACACCCCATCCCAGTGGATTTTATTCACATGCCACCAAGACATCCCTCTCTGTCTATCCACTCCTGGCTGCTGCTGGGAACCCTCCTTCCACCTCTGACTGAAAAAACAGCAGCTGTATTTAATAACGTGCAGACACCCTCAATTGCTCATCTTGGCAGCCATCTGGCTTCATATCACATATATCCCTGCTATGCAAAGCAATGGGTATTTTATCTTCTGCTACCAATAGCTGAAGGATGGACTAAGAAACAAGCAAACCTGATATGAAAGAGAAGATAGATTACAAACAAGCCAGAGGCAGAGGGGAAGGTGCTCAGAAGTACATCCATGCAAACAAAAGGGGAGCCACCTTCCAGGAGCAACAATTGTGAGTTTGCGTTCCCTGAGGACCCATTTTGAGCAATACTCCATGAGATTTCTGTCATTCCTTTTGTCTGTTTTCCTTTCTTTTTCTACCATCGTCATTTCTGCTCATCTTGATTTCCCTTCTCCAGGCTTTGAGTGCAAACAAACGTAACAAGTCAGACCTTTAATCACTCTAATTTGGTGCAGTTCCCTGGATGTCCATACAGCCACATCTACTTAATTCAGCCCTGTGCCTTCAACGGACCCTTTCACAGCAATTACAGGCCAGATGACTGGGATTTTAATTTACAATTAAGCCAATTTAGCTCAATTCAGAAGTGCCAAATTTTGCCCAGCTCTGCCATTCAGCTCAATGTTCTGCATTTTGTAGAAATGTTGGCAACACAACAGGAAAGAAATTAGAGAACACACCTCCTAAGACAGAACAATCACTCGGAGCCATGTTTGTGCAGTACCTAGTATAATAGGGCCCTTTGCCATATGTGAAGTTATTAGATGTACATTTTTAAAGACAATATTTGAGGTTAGAGCCTATCACGTTAAGCATCCCATCCCACATCCACTGATAAGCATTTGGTCCCAAGACCTAAGATGAGTGTCTACCCTGCACTGCAGGAAACATCACACAGTTGAGACAACGATGTTGAACTCAGATGCAGCACTTGGTGTAATTTTAGTTCAGCTGCAGAATTTTACTGGGCAGGAATTCAAGATGGAAGTTCAGGGAAGCTGGTGGCTTATGGGAGGACTTGTCTGAGCCACATTAACTTGCATTTCTGCCTGATTCCCAAGTTACGGCAGTTATTGTCCTGCAGAGGAGATGATGGACCTTGCAAATGTCCTCCCAAGTGGGACTCTTTTGGCACTCAGAGCTGCTGAATCCTTCTCTGGGAAGCAGATGCGGGGATCTGGGAAAGAACAAATGCAGGAAGGGCCAAGGACAAAACATTCATCTTAAACATGTCAGCCTGAATCTTGATCTGAACAAACCCAAGTCAATACGATCTTAATGCTATTTTAAAGGGGATTAAGCAACGTGCAAAAAGGCATCACATAGTTATTCCTTTAAATCCCATCTGCACCACATGGACCATAAAACATTCAGCTTTAAAATAAAAACTAAAGTTTGCAAAGAAAAAAAATATTTGCTCTCTATACAAATCTTTATTTATGTAAACATGGAAAGAAGCAGAGCTGCCAACAGATACACCTACACCCATCCTCTGGGTTAGTCTCTCCAGTGAGTTAAGGTGCTTTCCTCCACACAGCTTTCCTGCCTGCAGAGACTGAGACAAAATGAGGTAGCAAAGAGATTTCTATTACAGTCATTTCCTTCCATGCACACTTCACTTTCATACTTTGTTTTCCTGTGCAGGGCTTGAGTTTCTTTCATTCTGTTTATTTTTCCTTCCTTGCCCACTTAAGTTAAGACAACAATATTTTGTCCTGTATTTGCATGGCTATTCCATGGTGATTTGTTAATGACGTTGGGTTTGCAGTCAAATGACTGGAAAGAGAAAAAATTGGCAAGCAGCTTCCCTCATTAGGGAACACAGCTCTCAAGAGCCAGCCTATTAGCTGAATTATTCAACAGAAGAAAAAATACATGTCAAATGAAAAAAAAGCTACAGTAAGAGCTGGGGAGAAGGGAACCTTCTTGACTTTGGAAAAGTTTGGCAGCATTCCTTGAAACTCGGTTTGGGATTAAACCCATCTAAGGCACTCGGGCAAGGCTGAATGGCTGCATGGCAGCAGACAGAACTGGTGTTCATAATTCAGATCACAGAATCACAGAACATTAGGGGTTGGAAAGGACCTCGAAAGACCATCTAGTCCAACCCCCCTGCTAGAGCAGGATCACCTAGATCAGGTACATAGGAACGCATACAGGGAGGTTTTGAATGTCTCCAGAGGAGGAGACTCCACAACCTCTCTGGGCTGTATTGTTGCTGTCTTGAACTGATAATGAAGAAGCCCAAGGGAGCAACATTTCCAAAACTATCATGTAAGGGACCTGTTTAGTGTAGTGTAAATGTGTAGTTTGAGAGTACTGGTGTTGTTGGAAATATTCCATATCCAGCCACAGGCTTTAAGCATTGAAACACCTCACCATGAGGATCAACAGTAATCATTCATGTGTGTGTTCTTATTGTGTAATAAATACTGTGTGATTCAGAAGAGCTTAACCACCCATAAGAGAGGAGTGTGTTGCCCCACATGTGCCAACGGCAAAAGGAGTTAACATGTGGCAGCACGTGCCCTTAAAGCTATGAACTGGACCCAAAACTCCTAAGAGAAAGTCAGGATTGTCTGGCCTCTGATGTCATGTAACCTGAAAACAGAAAATGCTTGATTCAGGTATAGAATAAAGCAGCTGCCCATACTCCAGAAGCAGTGTGGACAGGGGAGGAGAAGGGTATTATTTGAATGATTCAGAAACAGATTGTGTGACTTAGATACCAACTGGTAATCAAAAGCAGAAGACATTTGGACTTGTCAAAGCATTTTTGACTACACCAACAATACTCAGAAATAGGGAAGAAAAACAGATCTCTGCTTTTTTTCCAGCTGTATTATTTCCTGTGCTAAAGCAAAAGGCAATGAGTTTTATGAAACTTCATAAACTCTAGGGTCCTGCTTATTTTAATTGGCATATGATGTTAGGAAGATAAACCTGAATCTGGAGATCTGCGAAGTGTGTCCTTCAGCTACTGCAGGGCCTGAAAGAGCAGTGCTGCTTATGCAGCAGCCTGCCACCCACTCATTTGCAGACGGTTCTTTCTTTCACCCAGAAACACTGTACAAATAGACATTGTATATTTTTGTGAAGAGATTGGTTATACATACATCTCATGTAAAAGTGATTTCAGTGATGTTAACCCCTCAGAGGAATCTGCACAGAAGACAGAATGTTTATGCCATGGTTAGGCTGACAGGATCTAACAAATGAGGAGAAAGCATCAACAATGGAATTAATCAAGCAATTAAATCATTTTAGTTGATGATTCAGACAGAAAGAGAAGCCAGGCAGGGAGATCTGCTGATGACACTGAGCCATCACTCAGAAAAGGACCAGAATAACACATGCTGAGCACCTCAGTAACGTAACAGGGCTGAAATTCAAGGGCAGACAGCAACGCATTGGGGAGCAATTAGAATATGTTCTATAAGATTTGACCTCTAGTCTATTATAGGAAAGGAAAGGAAAGGAAAGGAAAGGAAAGGAAAGGAAAGGAAAGGAAAGGAAAGGAAAGGAAAGGAAAGGAAAGGAAAGGAAAGGAAAGGAAAGGAAAGGAAAGGGAAAGGACTGGCTGTGCAGAAGCAAGTTAGTGGCTGCAAATGCCAAGACACTAGAGAAAACTTCATGTAATCAGATGAGAGATTTCTGGGGAGCAGGGAAACATCAGTGCCAGTATGTAAGACAGCAACATGCCTTAGTGCATGCAGCTGGGGCCAGGACAGGCAGCTCTTCCCACCCAAAGGGCTCAGTATACTTACCTGGACAAGCAAAGGCTGAGAAGGAATGTGATTATAAGGAATAATCTTTAGAAAAGTAAAGATACTTACATGGGAAGATGAGGTCATTGCATGAAAGAAGGGGTAGAGAGTGGCTACAGATGTTCCCTTCAGGCTCTCCTCCAACATTCACAATAGCCCAGATCTCTCATGGAATCTGTACATGGCTTTGAAGGTGGGAAAGGCAAGCAGTCCCAACTTCCAGCAGACAAATTGAGCTAGAGGACTTACATGACTTCCAGCCCTGTGAAGAGCTCCAGGGAAGCCACAAGACAGGCTGAACAGATGGAGCAACTCTTCTTGGAGCAGCACTAGTGCCTGCTTAGAGTCTTCCCCAGAGACCTTCCCAGACTCATCATCCTTTGGGATAATGTGTGTGGAGGGAAAGCACAAAACCAAAGTAATAACAGGATATTTTTGAGATGACAGTGTCTGGTGTACATTTGCAATGCTACACTGAAGAGAGCCGATACACCTATATCGAGAGGATCAGTCCAAGTTGCCATCTGATTTCCTAAAAATCCTCCCTCATCACCCCAGTTTTTTAGAATCAAAACCAAATGGGTAAAAATGGCTTAAAATTCTTGGTTGGAAATATCTCCATGAAATCAAGAAGGCAGGGGAGAAACTACTAGTCTTGAGGTACATTTGGCTTTGCCATTGGTTAAATAAAGCAAGGGCCTTGTTGCTCCACAGACCTCAGGCAGCACTTTTGGCATTAGAAGCATGCTGACATGGTCTGACAAAAGGTATTTAATCAGAAGCCAGTGTAATTGAACACTCCCACTGCTGCTCAATTAATCTGATCGCTTCCCTTATAAACTCATAACCATAGCCTGTGACTGCAGCCGACCTTATTTATATGCCGGCGAGGTTTGCAGTGAGGATCAGACAGACTGTGCTGTGTTTCCAGCCCAAGCCCTGGGGCTGTGTTCAAGCTTCTAGCACAGATATCACTGCTGGCTCCTGCGATGTCACTGCATGAGGAAATCAGATGCTCTAGTAGCACACTGGGTGTGCATAGCAGGATGAAGGCTTGCAAAGCTGCCCAAGTGGTTTAGACATAAAAAGAAAAGAAGGGGGACGGTCAAACCTCAGAGGTCCATCAGGGTATTTCCTGCAGGAGATGAAGCCTGTTCCAGCTTCAAGTAAAACTGGAAGTAAATTGCTCAGAAGAGGGGGAAGTTTTACAGATGTCCCTTCCTGCATTGCAATGAAGCTGAGAGTAGGTGTAGAGATGAGAGAGAAAGTGCTCTGCTCTGCTGAAACACCATGGAAATGGCTTTGCAGGGCACAGTAGCACTGGGGGACAGTTTAAGGCAGCACATGAGGAAAGCTGCATCCAGCTGCTGCTGGAAGGACACGTGGGGTTAAAGAGGTTTTCCCTCATCAGGGGTGACTCATAAAACACGGCAAAGAGCATTTGTAGAGAAGCTTCCCCCACCCAGCTTGGAGAGCATTGGCAGTCTGCTGTAAACACGGCCCGAAAGTACCCAAACTGAGTTAAGGTTACTCTGTAGAGCAGCAAAGATATGACACAGTTCAATATAAGAGGGAAAACAGGCAATGCAGGACCTACACTTGCTGAAGTCAGTTGGAAGCTGTGTCCCAGAGCTTAGTGCTTAGGATGAGCGTGGAAGAAATTCACTCCACAAAAGTTTTTCATGGCAGGGATATACATTTTTCTCTGAAAACAGCATGTCCCCATGGATAATGCCACTCAGAAACAAAACACAATACTCACTTGTGACTTATCGAAAGGAATCCACTCCTGTGGATCCGGTTGGATCACCCCAACAGTGCTGAGTACAGCTATTTCTGCCCATGCCTCTCCAGCATCCCTTGTTGTCTCAGACTAGTACAACATCTCCCTTTCATTCAGCTCCCTTCTGCTAGAGAAGAAAAACCAACCTGCTTCATGCACCATCACCAGAAGCAACCAGATTGTTGGTGTCAACAACAAAAGCCCCCGGCTAAGCTTAGTGGCAAGCGGGACCATCTGCACAGGTCTGCAGGAAGCAGCTATTTTTGCTCATAACAAAAGGATGTTGCAGCTCCTGCATCCCCAAAGCTCCCAGGCAGTACCCCCAAAAGCAATTCTCATTTCTAATATGAAACGTCAGGCACAGCAACCACAAAACAACCCTAGTGTACTGGTCAAGCCAGCTGGAATTAAGCCGTTCAAAACAATGGTACAGAGAGACATAGGTAGACCTTCCATTGTTCCCAGAAAGTCTTTTAAAGCTAGAACAGTTGATCTTGGGATTATTCCTATAACGCAGCTCTCTAACAGAACATAGGACTTAACTCTTCCCACCTTTCTAAACAACCAACCTGTGTCACAGCCTGTGTCTGCCCTACTTCTACATGAAGCTCCATGAGTTGTTTCTCCAATTCATTCCACAGCAGGCTATAGAGGCCAGGGCAGGCTGCAGGAGCACCCCCAGCTAAGCCAGCAGATCTAGAGCTGCTGCAAGGGGAACATCTGGGTGAAGAATAGGGTGAAACTGGGAATAAAGAAAGGAAATAAATGAGGCAACTCTGCTTTCCTCACAAATAGCCTGGAGCTGGGTGGCTGGAGCTGGCATTACTATTCTGAAGGTAGCTGAAGAAGTCTCTGAAGCCCAGAGAGTGATGACTTAGGGTAAGGGAGGAGTGGGGAAGATAAGATTTGCACACATACACACACATAATGTTGCCTAATAACTGGCCATAGGCTTTTGATCAGCCAGGTTAGGTCATGAGCTTTGCTCTGGATCAAACAGAAAGCATAAGCGGAACAAGCTCCAAGCTCCTCCAACACCCTCTGGCCAGGCAGAGGCTTTGCCCTCGCCCTGCTTCTTGCTTAGCAGAACATTTCAGGAGGCCCCATTCCCCCTTCCCTCCCACTCCAGACTGAATCAGAGCAAAGCTGCCAAACCAGGGCTGCCTGTCACCCTGCCAGGCTTTGCTAACCAATCTTGGTGTGAAGGCAGCAACAGAAAACCTTGTATCAAATTAATCAGCTGGAAGGGACCCAGCAAAACGCTGATGCTGTCTCGTAACCACTGGATGAGTCCATCCACACCACCCTCAGTGTTACAGATGTTGGACTGGGTGCACAGTCTGATTCCCTGAACCAGCCCATGCCCACCAGTCCCCACAAAATCATCTAAGGATGAAGCATGCCTTTTAGTGGTTTTTTCCCCACTGGAAGAGAATTTGTGGCTCAGCAATGTCTCCCGAAACAGCTTTTTTGCAAACAATGCCAGTGAAATGCCACCATCGCTTTTGCAACTTTTTTTTGTTCTCTTCTCAGGTAAGTGCATTTCTGTGCTTGGAGTATTTTAGATGCACTGATTGAATCTGGCAGGGGTAACCAAACAAACACACACCACATGGGAAACAGAACAAAGGAGAGAAGAAGGGTACAAGCAAATATTTCTTCAGGATTCTCAAGCCTTTCAGTTACCATGGCAGTATGTTTCCATGGAAGCCAAATTTGAAGCCTGTTGCTGCCACTGGAGTGGCCCAAAGAAAATTATTATTTTTGAAAATTAACCAAGCTGCTCTCTACCTTGAAACCCAGCCCACCCACAGCCCTCAAAAAAAAATAACAGTATCTTTCCATTCGTGATAAAGGATTCAATAAACATGTTGGGAAGGAAGAGAGCGCAGAAGAAAATACCACACAGCGAAAAACAGGCGCTTCCTTTTATGCAACCAGCAATGCAGAAACTGCACTGGAAAGCACGAGGCTGGAAGCACTTTGTGAAATACTGCACATAAAGGTCAGCAAATCCTACAGAGCCTGTGCCACCAGCTCCCGAAGGGACACAAGGCAGGTACTTTGAGACTAGTGCTCTTTGCCATTTGTTTGAAGTTTCCCCACCCCCCCCCTTAATCACACTGATGCCTCTCCCTTGGTTTGTTCACCCACCTTCCAGGAAAAGCTTGGGAAGAGGAAGAATTTTCCAGGAGGCCACCATAGTCAATTTTAAAGATCAGCTTAGCTGCTTTGCTGCTCCTCCTCACTGGTCAGAATGTATTTTTGAATTCTTGAGTCACCTTTTGCCTTACCCATCCTGTTTCCCCATCAAAAAAACATTTTCTGCATCCTCTCTCATTTTTCAGAAGTCAGGGAGCCCACCTAAGCTGCCTGGTGGGTCTGCTCACCACTGACTGAAAAAGCACAGCACAGAGATTCAGCTCTTTCCAAAGAGGAGATGGTGGGATTCAGCAATGAAGTGGAGTCATGTTCTACAGGCTGCCTGAACAAGAGACATTCAGGCAACAAGAGCAAACTTAGCACTACTTCAAAAGGACAGATGACAAAGTCTCTGGATTTAGTGACTTCCCATCTAGAAACAAGTGCCTCTTCCCCACTGACATGAAAAGAGCACCATGAAGGCCTACCAAATTAGGCTTTCTGGGGATAAAACAGCTAAAGAAAGCTGAACTCTCACTGAAAGAATGATCAGAAGGAAAGAGGCACCTGTGCTGAGAGACTGTTGGACCACCAGCTGAACCTGACTTCTCATTTTGAGGCAAAGAAAGATCTAAGACCCACAGCACTGAAGCATTGCTCTTGCATCATCACTACATGGTCTCCTGTGCTCCCTGCTACCTCTCTTGCCCAGAAGGAAGAGGGAAGAATCAGATGGTTTTAAAGCACTCTCCATCATCTTTGCCAAGTCTTGGGAAACGGGAGAGGTGCCTGAGGACTGGAGGAAAGCAAATGTCACTCCAGTCTTCAAAAAGGGCAAGAAGGAGGACCTGGGTAACTACAGACCAGTCAGCCTCACCTCCATCCCTGGGAAAGTGATGGAACACCTTATCCTTGGTGTCATCTCAAGGCATATCAAGGGCATTAGGGGGTCATTAGGGGCAGTCAACATGGCTTCACCAAGGGGAAGTCGTGCTTGACCAACCTCATAGCCTTTTATGAGGATATAACGAGGTGGATGGATGATGGCAGAGCGGTGGATGTGGTCTACCTTGACTTCAGTAAAGCCTTTGACAAGGTCTCCCACAGCATCCTCACAGCTAAAC